>JARFJB010002348.1:417500-472346 GCA_036346205.1 Vesta saturnalis | reverse complement strand
GTCAAAATGTGTTTAAAATAATTCAATACTGTACAATGAGATCACATTTAGAGGTCCATCAATATAAATAGATATTTTTGTATTAAAATAAGTAAATATCTGTTTCACCACAAACCTTCCAACCTACAAAATGGAAACTAAAAGAAATGTAATAATATAAATAGCATTTTATTTTAATAATCATCCTACCTTCTTTATAATAAGTTCATTACGAAAATAAGCAAGATTTTTAAAACAAAAACAGTTGTCTATGTCAACAGTTTAAAACTGAAAAATAATTTTAATTATAATTTTATTAGCGTATAAAAAAAAAACTAAAATCTACTCTAACCTATCTGACTCACCCCGACATCTTTTTCGCGACAGTTATCCCTTAGCGATTGTGCATTCGCAACGAAATAAAAATGGAAATGAGAATGGAATAAAAAGGAAAAATAAAATCTACTCTAACCTATCTCACTCACCCCGACATCCTTTTCGCGACAGTTATCCCTTAGGATTGCAATTCGCAACGAAATAAAAATGGAAAAAAAAGGAATAAAAAGGAAAACTAAAATCTACTCTAACCTATCTGACTCACTCCGACATCCTTTTCGCGACAGTTATCCCTTAGCGGCCTTAGCTTTACAGTAATATGCGTCTCTACATTCAATAACAAATAATTCATAAATTTTATGAGAGTACAAATAGATTTCATTAGAGGTGCATAATTTTAGTGGCTGAGAAAGTCGTAATATGGAACGTCTAAACCAGGAATCTTCGATGGCTGGAAAAGTCGTAGTAGGGAAGGTCTTATGTAAGGAAAATCGAAAGCCGGGATTGTCTAATGGCCGGGAAAGTCGCGATACGGTTCACAGTATAACTATACAGGGTCCGCCTTTGGGAGCTGATCCTATGAGTATCTGCTAAACCAAACTTACTATAATTTTGAAAATTTGGTGACAGGGTAATGATGTTAGGGCTAACTCATCTAAAATATTTTCACGTTCGTACCACTTCCGGTTATACCGGAAGTCGGTATATCGCTTATTTTAAATGGAACACCCCGTGTATTAATACATTTTTGGATTCTATGTCGAATTTTAAGGTAAGTTTGTTAAATAAACTAGATACGAAATTTCAGTCGTTTAAAAAAAACCTTTTTTTTTTAGTAATAACTCGTTAATTGTTCTGTTCCTGTCAAACAATTTGAATAAAACTTTGAGGTGTTGTAGGCAAAGGTTTATTGCAACAGTCTGCAAAAAATGACATTTGTATTTTTCATAAAAATAAAATTATGAATGTCTAAACTTGACTATCAAAAAATGCAAGTTACTCAAAAAAATCAAATGGAAACCCTATTTTTATTACTCAGGTCGATTTAACGTCAAAAATTAAGGTAAGTTTGTTTAAAACTTTATTTGCCTAAACGTAACAGTTTCATACTTATTATCAAAAAGTCCCAATTTTAAAATTTGTGATAAAAATGAGCTACATACTTAAATCTAGTATTCCTTGTTCGTGGTCACCATGGAAACCAAATAATTGAGAATTGAAATAAAGAAAAATATTTGAAAAAGTTACTGCAAAAATTATAAAAATTGATAATTTTGTGATTAAAAAGTCATTTTTGCCAAATAGAAATTTTCTAAGTAATTTTTCAAATTCGATATACAACATAAGTGTAAAATTTAATACTTTATGAGTAAATCGAAAAACTACTTTTACTGCGGAGGTATACATACTATCATCGCATCATTACACGATAAAGATGCTTATTTATTTTGTTTTTCTTTTGTAGTCAATAATTTAATAAAATTGTTGACAGTTTGTGTTTTCTTGATGAAATGGGTACTTGAATATTCTAATACAGATTATTTGAATTTAATTTTAATTCACGGAGAATGTCATAGATTGTAAAAGAACAGTAAGAACATTTATCGAACGCTATCGAGCGCCCCGACCATCAGCAGATACAATAAGACGTGTGGTTCAAAATTTGGAACAGTTTGGCACATTTAAACACTCTGCGCCTCGCAAAAAACGCTATTGATAACGAACAGAATGAAGTTATAACTTTAGGATATTTCCGTGCCTATCCTTGTAATTCCATAAACGACGCGAGAACAGATATTCTAACACCAACAACTATCAGAAGAATTCTTAAGAAACATAAGTTTAGACCATACTGTTTACAATTAGTTCAACATTTGAAAGAAGCGATTTCTTGAAACGTATCGAATTTTGTGAAACAATTTTGCTCAAAATACAAGAAATTCCTAATTTTTGACTAATATCATATGGACGGACGAATCTAAATTTACGAAAAATGGCATATTTAATCGCCGAAACTCGCATTACTGGAATAACGAAAATAGCAATCCAATTCGCGAATGATATTTTCAGAAATTTGGAATTTTAACGTATTTTGTGCTATTCGGAATAACGAAATCTTTGACGTGTATTTTACAACGAAAATTTGAGAGGTTTAAAATAGTTGATTGTTGTGATTTATGATTACAAATTTAATTTCTAGGAGAAAATTATCTTGAGATATTAAACACTCGAATTCAACCCGATTAAATCTAGAAAGGGAAAATTTATGGTACCAACAAGACGGTGCGCTCACAACACCAACGCTGTTTCCATGAAACTTTATGAAATTTTTGAAGATCGTTGGTTTGCCAATAATGGTCCCTTTCCATGGCCACCTAGGTCACCTGACCTTACGCCAATGGATTGCAAGAGCGCAAAATGCCTTCAATTCTCTTTCTCCACAAGAAATTCAAAGGGCTACAAATGAAGCCGTTATAAGACGGGTTCAACAATGTCTTGCGTCTAACGGGCAACATTTTGAACATTTATTGTAAATTAATTTACATTTGATCACGAGCAAGAAATACTAAATAAGCGACTTTATCGTGTAAGAATGCACTGATAAGTATGTAGTTACTACCTCCGCAGTAAAAAGTAGTTTTTTTCGATTTACTCATAAAATATTAAATTTTTACACTTATGTTGTATATCGAATTTGAAAAAAAATTACTTAGAAAATTTCTATTTGGCAAAAATGACTTTTGAATCACAAAATTATCAATTGTTATAATTTTTTGCAGTAACTTATTCAAATATTTTCTTTATTTCAATTCTCAATTATTTGGTTTCCATGGTGACCACGAACAAGAATACTAGATTTAAGTATGTAGCTCATTTTATCACAAATTTTAAAATTGGGACTTTTTGATAATAAGTATGAAACTGTTTAGGCAAATAAAGTTTTAAACAAACTTACCTTAATTTTTGACGTTAAATCGATCTGAGTAATAAAAATAGGGTTTCCATTTGATTTTTGAGTAACTTGCAATTTTAGTCAAGTTTAGACATTCATAATTTTATTTTTATGAAAACAAATTATTTGCAATGTTGCAAAACCTTTGTAAACACCTCAAAGTTTTATTCAAATTGTTTGACAGGAACAGAACAATTAACGAGTTATTACTAAGACCGCATTGTCAATTTTTGAAAAATGTTTTTTTAAACGACTGAAATTTCGTATCTAGTTTATTTAACAAACTTACCTTAAATTCGACATAGAATCCAAAAATATTAATATCGGGTGTTCCATTTAAAATAAGCGACTATACCGACTTCCGGTATAACCGGAATTGAAAATTTTTGATGAGTTAGCCAACATCTGACCAAATTTTCAAAATTATTAAGTTTTTTAGCAGATACTCATAGGATCACTAAACGACCTATAATATAAAAATGTTTAATACAGCATTAAATAATTAAACTTGAATATGAACGAACATGTAATTCTTTTTAACACAGATCAATGATTAAATTATTACTTTATTAATATCGCTATCTAAATATGTTACTTGATATTGAACAACAAAATTTTTAATTCAAACTTGCTGTGAAAAATTTATTGCTTATGTTATTTCATATATTTATATAAAATCAAACAGTTTTGTGATAAATATAATAGCCATTAACTTTTGTTAACGAAGCAGTAAGTTCAATTTCATCAAAGCGCCTCTTGTGCTATCCTGTTCGTGGTAAATCGTAATGGATACACATATCCAAACAAAATGTAACCACAATAGTTTATGGATTCATAGCAACAGTTTTATTTTCGGTTTTTTTTCAAATTAATATGAATCATTCGCAAATTTTTTGATTAAATCGTATTTAGAACTCTCATGTATGTACCCGTAAATAAAAAACCTTGAAATTCTGTGGGTTGTATATCAATATAGAACCTATTTTTTGTTAAATATTGTTTAAAGGCCCTAAACTAAAACAATTTAAAAAAATTTTGATTATTTTAAGATACAATTATTGTTGATAAAAACTCCATTGATCATGAAACTTTAAAATAAAAATAACTTTTCAAATTGTGAATTTAGTTTGTGTGAAATGTTGTGAAACAGATATCGTGTCACATTTTTTACAAATTCTTTTCGTTTTGACAACCCATCTTTTTGTAGCAATAAAACAACTAAATGAATGCCATCAAATTATTTCGTGTTCAGTTCACCTAAAATCTTTGATCTTTGTGGTCACCGCTTAGAAAGGACATAAATGTCAAGGACAAAGGACATTGCAATTTTTCTTGGTAATAAAAGCGTTGCATGTTCTTATAAATTTGTAGATTCTCAGATTTTAAACAGAAATATAGCCGAACGTCTCCTATAATGTCATCATCATTCATCTATAGATAAATATGTATCACGCAAATTTCATAAAGTTTGGTTGTAGAAATCAAAATACGGTAATTTGAACATTTTATCTTTTACATCAATTTTAAATTATTCGCTAACTGAAGAAACTTTTTATTTCACGAAATTTTCTTTAGGCATCGTACTATATACTAACGGTATACCACTGTCTAAATTGTTAATACATATCCTCTTAGTTTTGTGTAACCACTTAAGTAAAATTAAAATTTTTCAAATCAGCGGCACAGAACGAAAATATTTGATTCTTATTCTGTTGGGCGTACAAAATTGTTTGATCTGCTATGTGCTCAATAACACAATCCGAAAAATAATCCTCGAAAATATTCTATAATGTTTTCTAACTCTTCTGTTGTCAGAAATGCTCTTCCTTAGCATGAAGACTCCATTTTGCTGGAATAGATCCATATTTGAATTGCGAATATTCACAACTTCTGACAATACATTCCGCCAACGTCCTATACATGGGACATAAAACACTTGCCTGAATTATGCAATAAAAAAATTGTTGAAATTAGCAACATTTTGTTTTTAAACAGTAATAGGACAATCCTCGATAACAATTATCGCAGGCACTTTATTGATAGTTAATGCAAATTAATGTTATAAGCAAATTAGTTTCGCGACAACGTGCACAGTAAAACACATGGTGATTGAATACATTTTTAATGCACTTGCTGATATCGTAGCGACATCTAACCGTGACATACACAAGTCTAATACTTTCTCAACCTATAACAATTTACAGATTCTAGTTGTATTCATTTTCATAAAAACTACGACGTCTTAAATTTGCGTCCCATTAATGGAACATTAGCACCTAATGGGTTAAAAGCAATGCCATTCATGATTTTATAAAGTTATTTATATGAAAGTGAAAGCTTTCAAGATTACTAAATATAAGAAAAATACCTACCTTTGAATGGAAAAATGTGTAAAATATAAATGTTTATACAAAATGTATGCCCCCCAACTCCCCAGTACTCAGACACGGTGTGTAAGTAATCAGAATAATATTTTTCGTGATCTTGAACCCTACTGTTCATGAATTGAGGCTTAGGTTGGTAGATAAACCTATAAGTGAAGCATTATTGAAAAGAAGGTATAATGAACCATCTTAAGCATGAAAAGTGTCAATAATACCTTCTCCTATGCATATCCTTGGCTTATCTGGGTGTTTTAGTAGTGATAGATTGTCATTTGCCTAATTTCAGCTTGTCAAGCCATACATGGTTTTCTATTCGTTTGATGTAATTGACGTAATTTTCGATATAACGTGTTCTGGTGTCCCTGGGGGGTAAGTATTGGAAATGCACTTCCATTTCATAGTGATCGATGCAGTTTAACGGGTTTTCTGAAAGTTAACGCTAATTCCGATTAAAGTGACTTTCTGCAACGCAAAAGCTAAAGTGAGACACTCGAACTCGTACTCTCATTTACACAGTCACTACGTGTTGTGTGTGTGTGTGTGTGTGTGTGTGTGTGTGTGTGTGTGTGTGTGTGTGTGTGTGTGTGTGTGTGTGTGTGTGTGTGTGTGTGTGTGTGTGTGTGTGTGTGTGTGTGTGTGTGTGTGTGTGTGTGTGTGTGTGTGTTTTGTGTTTGTGTTTTTTGTGTGTGTGTGTGTGTGTGTGTGAGTGTGTGTTGTGTTTTGTTTGTGTTTGTGTTGTGTGTGTGTGTGATGTGTGTGTGTGTGTGTGTGGTTTGGTGTTTTTGTGTGTGTGTTGTGTGTGTGTTTGTGTTTGTTTGTGTGTGTGTGTTTGTTGTATGTGTGTGTGGTTTTGTTGTGTTGTGTTTTTTTGTGTGTGTTGTGTTTTTGGTTGGTTGTGTTGTGTGTTTTTTTGTGTTTTTTTTTGTGTGTTGTGTGTGTGTTGTTTTGTGTTGTGTGTGTGTGTGTGTGTGTGTGTGTGTGTGTGTGTGTGTGTGTGTTGTGTGTGTGTGTGTTGTTGTGTGTGTGTGTGTTGTGTGTTGTTTTTTTTGTGTGTTTGTGTGTGGTGTGTGTTTTTTAATTGGTGGTTGTTTTTTTGGTGGTGTGTGGTGGTGTTGGTGGTGGTGGTGGTGGTTGGTGGTGGTGCGTGTGCGTGCGTGCGTGCGTGCGTGCGTGCGTTCCTGCGTGCGTGCGTGCGTGCGTGCGTGCGTGCGTTGCGTGCGTGCGTGCGTGCGTGCGCGTGCGTGCGTGCGTCTGCGTGCGTTTTGCGTGCGTGCGTGCGTGCGTGCGTGCGTGCGTGCGTGCGTGCTGCGTGCGTGCGTGCGTGCGTGCGTGCGTCTGCGTGCGTGCGCGTGCGTATGCGTGCGTGCGTGCGTGCGTGCGTGCGTGCGTGCGTGCGTGCGTGCGTGCGTATGCGTGCGTGCGTGCGTGCGTGCGTGCGTGCGTGCTCGTGCCGTTGCGTGCGTGATGCGTGCGTGCGTGGCGTGCCGTGCGTGCGTGCGTGCTGCGTTTGCGTGCGTGCGTGCGTGCGTGCTGCGTCGTGCGTGCGTGCGTCGTGCGTCAATGCGTGCGTGCGTGCGTGCGTGTGCTGCGTGCGTGCGTGCGTGCTTTTCGTGCGTGCGTGCGTGCTTTGCGTCGTCGTGCGTGCGTGCGTTGCGTGCGTTTTTTTTGCGTGCGTCGTGCGTGCGTTTTTGTGCGTATTTTGCCCGTGCGTGCGTGCGTGCGTGCGTGCGTGCGTGCGTGCGGTTTTTTTTTTTTTGCGTGCGTGCGTGCGTTTTTTCGTGCGTTGCGTGCGTGGTGGTGTGGTGTGCGTTTGTTTTTGGTTTTTGTTGCGTGCGTGCGTGCGTGCGTGCGTTTTGACTTTTAACAGACCGCCATTGAAGATGCCTAATTCAACTTCTCTAAAATTGCCAAAGCAGGGTTGTAGTTAGGTGGTTTAGACCTGTAATAGTAAAGAAATAGTTTAAAACAGCTCAAAACTCGTTATTTGTTGGAATAAGATGCTTAGTTAAAGAAAGTGTTCTAATGACGATATTTAAATTACATTATGAATTTTTCCATAATATGGAATAACATTAAATTGTAAAACCTCTACGAAGTAAACAAATTTTCTTGAACCAGAGCAACCTTTAAAAAAAAAATTAAATGAAGACCTCTAATAAAAAGTAAAAAAATTCCTTCAAGTATAAAACAGCTTATGATCTTCAAACGGCTGACCATATTTTCATGAATCATAGCTAAGAATACTCTCGACCAACTTATCTTTCAAACAAAAAAAAAAACAAAACACAACCTGTTCAGACTCTGTTTGGGTGCTACGATGCCACAGGCAGGCAAACAGATACACATATGCACACAACTCATAATACCACTCTTCGTCGGGAGTAAAATTATTTTTTCTACCTTTTCAAAGGCACATCAATAAACTAGTGCTATTTTTTTAGAAATAATTTGTTAAAAAACGGAAAACTCAGTTACCACGACTTGTTTTAGGCATAGGTGGCTATTGTGATTGTTTTAGGTTATGTACAACGTGCTTAGTAACAGTCGCAAAATGTCAGTTCCAATCGAAACTTACTCCAAATTTGAAGTGCGAGCGGCCATTCGTTTTTTGCTTGCAAATAATGAAACACCTACAGAAATTCATAAAAAGATATTGAACACATACGGAGAAGGCATCATGAGTCGAAAATAAGTTTATGTTTGGTATCAGCAGTTCAAAAGTGGACGCACAAATCTGAACCCTAAAGTTTGCGACGAAAACCATCAACAACAAAAACGGATGAGAATCAATTAAAAGTCGATACACTGATTCGAGAAGATCGTTGGTTAAATATACGGGAAATTGCTCTACTGACCGGAATTCCTAAAATCTCTGTTCAAGAAATCGTATCTCAATTAGACTATCGAAAAGTCGCCGCGAGATGGGTACCAAAACTGTTGACCGACCAACACAAAATGCAACGAATGGCGGCGGTACTGGAACTTTTAACGCGTGATCGTCAGGAAAACGAACTTCTAGAGTCTATAGTTACAGGAGACGAAACCTGGGTACACTACCATAATCCCGTATCAAAAAAAGACTCGATGACGTAGAAGCATGCGGGTTCACCGACATCGAAAAAATATAAAGTTCAGCAGTCTACAAAAAAAAAGACAATGGCAACTGTGTTCTGGGATTTGCAAGACATTTTGCTCATAGAGTTTTTACCACCGAAAACGACAGCGATATTTATTGCCAAACTCTCGAAAAACTACACCAAACCATTCGACAGAAACGATAAGGAAGGCTGGTGAAAGTAATCAGGATGTTGCATGACAATGCAATACCGCACACCTCAGCTCAGACGAAGGTCTGACTTCAGAAGCACAATTAGGAAGTTATTGTTAATCCGCCCCATAGTCCAGATTTGGCTCCTGATTTTCATTTGTTTGGGCCGTTAAAAACTCACTTACCGAGTAAAGGGTTTGAAAACTACTACGAACTTCAATATGAAGTAATGCAGTTTTTTTCGAAATTTGTATTGTACCTTTTACGAAGAGGGTGTACAGAAGCTTCTGCCTCGCTACGATAAATGCCTTAACATTGTCGGTGATTAGGTTGAAAAGTAGCTAAGATTTCGTGCTTTTACTTATTGTATATTTGATTTTTTAAATAAAGTAGTCTGTCTGTAATTCACAAATGTACCTTAGTAACCGGACATCCCTCGTACTTCCTCATTCAAGGTCAGCAAAGCAATAGATCGGGTTAGTGGTTGAAGAAATAAGATCACTTATGTAGAGCAGGAAAAATACTGATCCCTGCAGCACGTTTGCATTAATCCCAACTTCTTTTGAAAAGAAGCCGTCAACTACGACACGTATTCGTCTTTCATCAAGGAAAACTGAAAACCCAATTTATGAGCGCATCAGTTAACCCAAACGAGGTAAGTTTGACAAATAAACACTTTTACGAAACTTGTTCAAATGCCTTTGAGATATGTATAGCGACAACTGTTTCGCCGGATTGTTCTAATATAATAGTTCCAAACTTGAGTTACATGAAAGAGGATTACCTGTTGAAGGGCTCTATCTAACACCGTATGGGTGGTCACTAAATAGTTTGTTAGATTCAAAGAAAAAAGTAGTTTCTGATTGATGTTCTTTTCCGTGACTTTAGACAAAATGGAAGTGTTTGCAATTGGTCGGTAGTTAAAGGGATCGGTTTTGTCGTTTATCCTGGGGATAGGTTGAACAATTGCTTACTTTCATGATGAAGGAAATACCCAAAAGTACATAGAGGTCGAATAGAGCTTAGCTACGACTGATGCTAGTTCACAGAGGAATATTTATTTAAAACAATGTCTGGAATACTGTCTGGGTCAGTAGCCTTATCTGGATCAAGCATACTGATGATCGATTCTAGGAGGTTGTATTGAAAATGAATTAGTTCCTTACCGTAAGAAGAAGTGTTGATTAGAGGAATACCTTTTCCAAAATCTTTAGGATACGAGTTTGATACAAATAAATGCACAAAATGATTAGCTATGTCTACAGAATCAGTAAGTACAGATCCGTTAAGAGATGTCATGCGTGAAAATGAAGATCGACCATCGTTTTTACTGCGGCACAAGCCCTATTGCACCAGAGTTGGGAACGATAATTAGGTTTCTGAAAAAAATTTTTGTTTGTAATAAATGGAAAGATCATATATACGTTTTATAACAAAACTATTTTAGTTTTTTTTTCCCTCTAATTCAAAAGCTATATTACATTAAAAATACATTTTTGAACCCAGAACCGGAAACACTTAGAAAGTTCCCAAACAAACAAGAGCGCCTGTGACGTCACAATGTTTATTTTTACTCATCGTAGCATACAGCTGATACAGTGTTGTGACTTTTAATCGATTAAATCTTCTTATTATCGGGAATAATATAATTCGTGTTATGATTATCATCGAGTTCAATTTTCTAAAGGTTTTAACGAATGGTATCATCGATTATTAATCATAACACGTGTTATATTTGGTAAGAGAATATAGTGAACCATCAATCGAAAGACGGATATACCTGACGCTGGCAAAACATAAGGGGGAGTTCTCCGATTACCAGAGAACTAGACTTACCCCACACTACAGCAAACTTCCGCATCTGCATGGCCTACCAAAGATTCATAAGCAAGGAATTCCTCTGAGATCAATGAGCTCGAGAAATTCACCTTGTCACTCATTAGCACACTATCTACTAGGTATCATCACACCCTAATCGGGAAAAACCGAGTCTATGGTCAAGAATACGCAGCACTTCGTCGAAACCATCAGAAACTTCCAACCAAACCACGAAGAAATACTGGTAAGCTTCGACATTGTAAGTCTATTCACAAATGCGCCTACCGATAAGGCACTAACTACCATAAGGGACAAGCTGGAAGAGGATGAAATGTTAGACGAACGCAAGTAACTATATATATATATATATATATATATATATATATATAAGACCAAGCGATATCCGAAGTCACAGAGAAACCAAGGATGTGGCTTAGATACGTGGACGATACCTTCGTAGTTTGGCAACACGACATGCATAAACTAGTTGATTTCCTAGATCATCTAAATAGCCGTGCACCCTCCATAAAATTCACAATGGAATTGGAGTCGGAACAAAAGTATCATTCCTGGATGTACTTGTACACAGGAATGACAACACTTTCACGACAAGCTTATACAGGAAGCCTACCCACACGGGGAGGTACCTACACTACAACTCCAATCACCACAAAAACGTGAAGGCGTGACAAAATGCGTGTCCGATAGAGCAAAAACAATATGCTCAAAACAAGAGTACCTGAACAGAGAAAAAGAAAATATCGCTAGAACACTCAAAGAAAATGGCTACCCCGATCTAATACCTAACGTAAACAGGGAAAGGGTAACCGAAAAAGAAGAACCTAAATATACAGCGATAATACCATATATACAAGGTACCTCAGACAAAATACGAAGGACAGGCAGCAAATACAAGATACGCACTGCCATAACGCTCAGGGGAATACTAACCAAAACCAAACCATACAATGAAGATCAGAATTCCAAGAATTGTGTGTACAACCTACCATGCGAATGCGACAGAGCATACATAGGAGAGAGCAGTAGACCACTCAAAGTGAGAACGCCGGAACATAAGAACAACGTCCGCAATGGCGAGACAGAAAGATCAAGAATCGCCGAACATGTCTGGAACGAAGACCAGCGCATCCAATGGAATAATATACAGATAGTGGCAAAGGACGAGAACACAACTAGTCGGAAACTCAAAGAAGTCACATACCTCGCACTAGCAGAAAATCCAATAAGCCAAGCTAGTGTAGAAATGAAACCCATATAGATTCCAATAATGCGCGAAGAGCTTAAGCGCAATACACCTGCGCAAGAAGTTACCGAGCAACCTGCGCAATAAACTTCTGCGCAACCACGAAAAAGTTTATATATATATATATATATATATATATATATATATATATATATATTATAAGTTCTAAAAATATATATTGGATTACTCAGTGGCTCAGCGGTAAAGGTGTCAGACTAGTAAGTGAAGGGTACCAAGTTCGAATCTGAGAGTAGTCAAGTGCTTCGGAAAAAATTATATATAGCATTTGAATTCGACTTAAGTGCGAAAACAGTCCTTCTCAGTACTAAGCCTGATGACGGAAGCAGAGTCCGTTCCCGAAACGTCACGCTCAAAAAGCATAAACTGTGGAAATGGGCCGATCAACTCAACTAATAGGAAACCACAGTTACAAAACACTTATAATACAGAAATATAATGAACGTTAATAGAAAATATATTTTTTAAAGTCTACAATTTTAAACGATTTGTCACCTTGCCAGTAAACTATGTTATTCATTAAAATCATGTGAGTCAACACGCGGTGTAAAAATTATCACCGATTTGATAGCCTATTCTGCGATTTTGTTTTTGTATTTTAACCAATGAAAGTAATCAAAAATGTACCATGTGGCATGTAAATTATATTCTCGTCAATATATTGATAAATGTATAAAAAATGTCAAGCCTTAAAGGTTATCGTGCTTTTATAATAGTACAGTAATTAATAATTATTTATGTACGCGTATAAATTGAATAAATAGAATTCGATAATAAAATTTTTTAACTAAACTCCAGAATCATAACTTTTAAAAATCATAGCATCAAACAAATTTCTATGAATAATTGAAAACGATTAAATAATAAATTTGTACCCGGTTATTGAATGGTTTAATTTAGTATTTTAAATTTTAATTACGCGCTAGGTTATGTACTATGCGAAATTGAAATTTTAAAAGTGTATATAATGGTATGAAAATGTAAACTTTCACCATTAACACTCATAATAAAATACTTAGCTTTTTTGGGATTTTTCAAATTTGACAAAATTGTTTACTACATCTTTAACAATTTTTAACAAACATTACTACTGACGAAGATAACTGTAAGTGTTATCGAAACGTTTAGATTGCATAATTTAAAGTACACCATTAAAAAATCCCAAAAAAGCGAAGTATTTTATTATGTATATAATGGTGGTTCTTCCGTTGTTATGTCATTTAAATAATTCTCATGATTTGATGTTTTTTGGCTGAAAGAAGACATGGAGAATTATATTTACTATACTACAATAGGAAGTAGAGCAAAAATTAAAGTTGATGTAGTACCGCTCAAGTTTAGTTGTCAACCTAACCGTAAACTTTATCACGCATGACTAAACAAGCTATTATAAATACTATTGAGAATTAATTTAACACTATGACGTCACAAACATGCCGACCAATCGTGCCGCGTTTGTAGTCGCGTGATTCTTTTTAACCTTTTATCAATTTTAAATTGCTTATAATAAGTCAAAAAGAAATTGTTTAAGCATTTTTGCATCGACTATTAATATAATTTATGGTAAAGTTTTAAAATACATAAACAACAACGGATAAAATTTGTTTCAATAACCCAATTATCTATAGCATTTGGTTGTTTGGGTATGTATAACTCCATGTCATGACAATGAGTTGAGATACTGAAATGGCAATGACGAAGACGAGGGCGACTTAAAACAGTATTCACACCATCGGAAAGTTGCAAAAAAATCTCGTAAGTCATTCCATTTGGTCGACTTAAAACACCACAAGGTTCAGTCAGTGTTGTGAACAACAGAAATTAGGGGAAGCAGAAGTTATTTCTATTAATTTATGGCCAGTGCAACAGAACAGATGTTCTATAAACAAGTAGATTTGTTATAAAAAGGGACCCAAAAGATGTAGAGATGGTTAGTGCTATCAGGAATTTTTGTGTGTTCGGAAATCATTAGTGTGAGATCACATGAAATATCAAATGTATCTACACTATGACTAGCAGGATTATCAACGCTCCTCCTTTGTATCAAAAGTTAGAGTGAAGAGTGTATTGCCGAAATTGTAAGTACGGTGAATTAGAGTTTTTGGAGCAGACTTGTATTTCAGATGAATGCAAAATGTCAGATTGTTTAAGATGGTGAATAGCTTTAATATTATACCTGACACCGCAAATGTTTCAATAATGGTTTAGATTCAATCCGATAAGAAGAAGTGAGAGAGAGATAGGATGAGAATAGATTAAGGATATAGAGAGGGCGACCGGCAGCCCTCACCGAGCTCAGAAAATTGGAGAACCAATCTTAAAGAGCCCATGGTAAGGGTATTACCTCCTCGACTAGCATAGGGTACACATGCCTCCCACCATACTCTACATAGACATTTTTGATCGTTGTAGATGGAATCAACGAAAAAATAAACACCTAAACACGTATACTCTAAACACACACTCTCAAAACAAAGAGACGAACACATAAGTTATTCAACAAATATGCTCCTACATACACCCAAAGTCTACAAACATGCACGAAATATACAAGAATAGGTAAAAAACATTCTTGTTTGGAGGCGTTTGGGTATTTTCAGGCTCTTGTTGGCTAGTTTTTTTTGTTTTGGGATTTGCCTGTTTAAACGTCGAGTAAGATGCTTCTTCATTTGTATGTTTATGAGCTGAGCTGTTTTGTGTTTGGACTCAGTTGATATTTTCTTAGTCTACGTGCTTATATGTTTTAAAGTTTACGTGATGAGGTAGTTTATGTTTTGGGTGTTTAGTTTTTCTGCTTGTTAGTTTCTTATGTATGGTTTCTTGCGTACTTGGTGCATATTTGGGTGTTTATTGCCTAGCTCCTGGTTGAAAAACGGCAAGGGAGCAGGTGTAGATGAAATCACTGGTGAAATACTAAAGTATAGGGGTGCAAAGCTAATACGAAGATTATGTGAATTATTCAATGTATGTCTTACCTGTGGAAAAGTTCCGAGGGGTTGGGAGAGCGCGATCATTGTACACTGTATAAGGGTAAGGGGAACAATTGTGATAGTAAGAACTACAGAGGAATACGTTCGCTCAGCGTGCCTGGTAAACTATTTGGAAGAATACTGATTGATAGAGTACGAGAAACTACACAAACTAATATTACAATCACATGAACGATGGGTCAATGGTGGAAGTATGTGGAATGAGAAACGAAAGCATGGGCCTAGCTGCGAAACGAGCAATCTATAATGGCGTGTTTGTCCCGTCAGCACTGTATGGAAGTGAGGCATGGGTATGTCAAAAAAAGCACGAAAGAAAAATAAATGCCGTGGGTATAAGATTCCTGAGAAGCGCATGAGATAAAACTAGAAGGGACAAAATAAAGAATGAATGCATAATAACGGAGTGTGGCGAGGAAAAGACGATGACGGATAGATAAGTAGTACATTACTTTGGTTTGGTCACATTGAGAGAATGAGCAACGCAAGATTAACGAAGCAAATATATATGGTCGAAGTTAGAGAAAAGGCTGGGCCTCGTAGGCCGCGTAAGACTTGGCTGAATATAGCGAATGTATGATAAAGAAAAGAAAGATAAGGAGTTTTAAAAATAAAAAGGCATGTCAGAAACAATGTATGAATCTTGCGAAAGCTACGGAGCTATGCGGAGATAGGAAAGCATTATGTTAAGTCGCCCTTGTTATAAAAATTGCGTGTTAGAATGTTTGGAGTAAATACTTACTTAGTTATGTTTTGTTCCTTTTTTGGTGCATCTTTGGAGTGTATGAGAGTTTGTTGGTTTCTGTATATTTGTAGAGTAACTTCCTAGTTTCTTGTTTACGTCTTTGAATGTTTACTGGTTACAGGTTTCTTTGTTTTGGCCGACTACTTGATTGCGTATGTGTTTGTTGCCTGCTAGTTTGTCTGCATGTTTTAGTTTCTCTAATATACTTTTTTCTTTTATGGGTGTTAGCAGGGGCTTCTTGGGTAATTTCTTTGTTTAGAGTATTGCGTTTGCATGTTTATATGTTGGAGGTTTAGTAACTTGTATGTTTGTGCTTATGTGTTTGCAAACTTACATGCTTTGTGTTGGATTGCTCGTGTTTTTGTTTTTACATTTGGAGGTTGCGTGTTCGGCTTTATCGTTTGCTAATTCCTTTACTTGAGTGCGTTTGTTTACTATTATGTTTTTGCATGTTTCAGGTACTGTGGTATTTTTTTTATTGTTTTGTGCATGTTTTAGGTGGCTGTGGTGTTAGTGGATGTATGTTTATGTATTTGTTAAGTAACGTGTTTCCCATTTTTTTGTGTATTTTGACTGATTTTGGGTAATAATCAATAAAAATATTCGTGCCATCCGGGTTGTAGCACAACAATTTTTTGACATGTGCATTGTTATTCAAGTGTAAAGATACATATTTTATCAAGGTTTTAAAACAAAACAATGGGAAAGAAAAAAATTAAAAAGTTTTAAAGTTATAATTATGCCACAACGTCCAAAATATGGAAAAACATGTTCTTGAAAACTAAACGTATTCATCGTTGCAGCTAACGCACATACACATTAATTTACTTTAGATATGCTGAAGCATGTTTATAAGAAGTATACTGTTCATTACTTACATAAATACGGTAAACAAATATTACATTAACTTAACCGTCACGCCATTCCCTTGCGGGGTAGGCAAAACAATTCCTGCCTCTTATTTATTTTTCATTCACAATCTTGCTCCATACTTTCCTATCTCCGCCTACCTCCCTAGCTTCCGCAAGATTCATACATAGTCTATGACATGCCTTTTTGTTTTTAAAACCCCTTATCTTTCTTTCCTTTATCATAGATTCTACTACATTCAGCCAAGTTTTACGCGGCCTATCAGACCTGGCCTTTCCCCTAACCTCACCCACATATATTTGTTTTGTTAATCTTGCGTTGTTCATTCTCTCAATGTGACCAAACCAACGTAATGTACAACTTTTATATCTATCCACCATCGTCTTTTCCTCACCACACTCTGTCATTATGCATTCATTTTTTATCTTGTCGCTTCTCGTTTTACCACATGCGCTTCTCAGGAATCTCATACTCACGGCATTTATTTTTCTTTCGTGCTTTTTTTGACATGCTCATGTCTCACTTCCATACAGTACTGACGGGACGATCACGCCATTATAGATTGCTCGTTTCGCAGCTAGGCTCATGCTTTCATTTCTCATTATCGTCCACATACTTCCAATCAATTTCTTTCCAGCATTGACCGTTCGTCCAATCTCGCTCTCAATTGTACCATCTGCAGTAAACATTCTACCGAGATATAGCAGCTTGTCCACTTGCTCCACAATTTCATCTTGCAGAGTAAATACTCTACTCTCCTTTCCACCTTCCCGATTGAACACTACAATCTTAGTTTTGTTCACGTTTACCTTTAGGTCCATGCTCTCACAGATTGTATCAAACTTCCTCAGAGCGGTTTTCAGCTGATCCGCACTGTCACTTAATAAGACTATGTCATCTACATACACCAGAAGTCGTACATTTACGTCACTAACCATTACACCATTTGTATCGGTACATGCTTGTCTAAGACATTTATCCATGTATACATTGAACAGCGACGGTGTCATCACACAGCCTTGTCTCACTCCTTGCTCATTATTAAAGTATTCACTCACACCTCCTCTCACCCTAACACATGGCCGACTACCGTTGTATACTGCCCTTATTCCATTTATTAGACCTTTATTTACGCCTTATTCATTTAATATTTCCCACGGCTTCTCCCTATTCACTCTGTCATATGCTTTCTCCAGATCTACAAACGCACAGTACAACTTCCTTTTTACCTTTAAACACTTTTCGATCACCTGCTGGAGAGCAACCATCTGATTGACACATCCTTTCCCTGGCATGAAGCCACCTTGCACATCCCACAACTTAGTTTGTGTAGTTTCTCGTACTCTATCAATCAGTATTCTTCCAAATACTTTACCAGGCATGCTGAGCAAGCTTATTCCTCTGTAGTTCTTACAATCACTCTTGTTCCTCTTACCCTTATACAATGGTACAATGATCGCGCTCTTCCAATCACTCGGCACTTTTCCACACATAAGGCATACATTGAATAATTCACACAATCTTCGTATAAGCTTTGCACCACCATACTTGAGCATTTCACCAGTGATTTCATCTACGCCTGCTCCCTTGCCGTTTTTCAACCTCATTTATTCTCATATGCTTTCTCCAGATCTACAAACTCACATTACAACCTCCTTTTTACCTTTAAACTCTATCAATCAGTATTCTTCCAAACACTTTACCAGGCACGCTGAGAAAGCTTATTCCTCTGTAGTTCTTACAATCACTCTTGTTCCCCTTACCTTTATACAATGGTACAATGATCGCGCTCTTCCAATCATTCGGCACTTTTCCACACATAAGGCATACATTGAATAATTCACACAATCTTCGTATAAGCTTTGCACCACCATACTTGAGCATTTCACCAGTGATTTCATCTACGCCTGCTCCCTTGCCATTTTTCAACCCTCCTACTGTTTTCTCTACCTCATTTATTCCAATATTCTTCTCAGTTTCTTCAATCATTTCTTCTATATTCTCCTTATTTAACCCTTCAGTCTTACTTTCCTCACTACTGTACAGCTTTCCGAAATATTCTTGCCAGCATTTCCTCACTTCACAATCGTCCCATACTATTTCGTCTCTAGCATTCGTCACTCCTGCAGCGTTCTGTTTTGGGACACGTTTTGTATTTTTGACCCATTTCCAGAAGAGTTTTTTGTTTCCCTCAAAATCATTCTGCATTTTCTCTCCTTCCACAGCCATAACTTCCTCTTTACTTATTCTCACTGACTCCTTCGCTTCTTTGTTTCTTAATCTTTACACCTCACACAATTGCTTCTTCTCAGTCTCAGTTTTTGTAGCAATCATGTACGCACCTTTTTTCTTACATACTGCCTTTTTTACCGACTCGTTCCACCAAGCATATTTTTTCTGTCTACCTACAATCACTTTTCCACATATTCGCACGGCACAATTGACAACAGAGTTTTTCAAGCTTATCCATGCACTTTCAACGTCAGTGTCTTTTATTTGTTCGTTTCACACTGTTTCAGTCACATTCAACTCTTTACTCACAGCATCTGCGTATTTCATTCTCACACCATTATCCACTAACTTGCCAACCCTAATTCTGGACGTACGTACTACGTTTGCTTTCCTTCTCCAGACCCACTTATGTCCTAAACACACTCTCGATACACCCCAAAAAGTGGCCCGATCCACACTCCACTCCGCGCATTACTTTTGTGTCTTTCACCAGGTTTTTAAGTCGTTCATCATACACTATTAAGTCTATCATACTTTTAGATTCACCTCTTTGCCATGTATACATATGCACATTTTTATGTTTAAACCACGTATTGGATACAAACAGGCTTCTCTCCACACAGATGTTCAGCAGGTATTCACCGTTCTCATTGACTCTTTGATCTCCGAACTTTCCTAGAACGCGTTCACTATGTTCTCTCTGTACACCCACCCATCCATTCATATCCCCCACTATAATCACCCTTTCGTTTGGCTTACATACGTTCAACACGTTCTCTACTTCATTTCAGAAGTTCTCACGCTTCTGGTCTCTTGCTCCATTCACCGGTGCATAGCATGCAATAAGAAAAATTCTTCGAAACTCCACTTTCAGCCTAACCCATATT
Source organism: Vesta saturnalis (assembly GCA_036346205.1). NCBI lineage: Eukaryota > Metazoa > Arthropoda > Insecta > Coleoptera > Lampyridae > Vesta > Vesta saturnalis. Next base: position 452,605 of record JARFJB010002348.1, on the reverse strand, counting down.
ACCCGGGGAGATACCAATTCGTACTGTTTAACACATCTTTTCGCTCTTTCACTTGTGATCATCCCAACTCCTTTTGCGCCATGCGCTTCTGTCTCAACTCCTGACCATAGTGCCAGACTGCCATCCTGCATCTCCACAGCATCCTTTCCTTTGCGATTTTTCTCCAATACACACAGAATATCAAGGTGTCTTTCGTACATTACATTCGCAATTTCAAATTCTTTACCATGCATACCTCTAACATTTCACGTACCGACTCGCCATTCATTCCTTGCACAGTCATCAGCAACGGGGCCTGTCTGTTTCGACCATGACCGCCCCTTGTAGCCATGTCAATCCGAGGCAATTGTATTGTTTTCTTGAGTAATACGATAGCGAGCAGACCGGTTACTGGCCAAATCGTGCCCCGGACGATGTAGCATTCCCTACTAACGGTATCGTCCTACTACCGGAAAAATATTACATAATTACAATAATATAATTAATTGTTTATTATTAATACATAATATAATAAATTTAAATTAATCAAAACCTAACCGTTAGCCTGTGTCAAAATCGTAATAGAATTATTTTTAACATGTCAACTTTGTAAAAAGTATATTTGAATTTGTGCATTAGTGCAGCGCCACTATCGTAAAAGTGATGAATTAAAGATATATATTTTACGAGAAGCTATGTGCAGGAGTGCTTTCTCCAATCAGCAATCAGCTCGTAACCAATTCGTTTCAGACAATAGAAATAAAAAAGAAAATTAAAATATACGGTAACCTAGGGTTACCGTAGATTTTAATTTTCTTTTTTAATTCCATTGTTTGAGATGTCCTTGTTGCTAATTAGAGGAAGCACTTCTGCACATAGCTTCTCGTATATGTTTTCATCTAAATTTGCAATAAAAATTTATTTCTCTTGAAATTTCTTATATTATAAATCAGAGTAGATGTCGCCAAGTTTGATTCTTCCACAGAAATCTGGGCTCTTACCAAAAAATGTTTAACAATACAGTAGAGAAACTTGAAAACATTTGGTCACACTATTGCGTCCGAGTTGGGTTAAGTAAAACGTTATAAAACAATAGATAAGAAACAATATTAAGGGCCTATTAATTAATTTCCTTAATTTATCTTCACGTTCACTAGATATTTGAATGATTTCCAGAAATTTCTAGTAATGGAAAGTTCAGGAAGCAATACAGCGATACATAATAAACAGGAACTACCTTATTATACATTAAAGTAATATCTTGAGTTATTTAAAGGATGCCGTAGTTGTTTTTTTCCTTTGGTTGTGTTATTTGCTTAATTCCCTTTTACAAGAGGTTGTTTCTGTACCTTTAAAATGAAATAAATTGTCATTTTATTTATCAAGAACCCTATTGAAAAGAATATCGTCTTCATATTTTTGAAAAATCCAAGGAACAACTTTTTCAAGTACTTTGATTACACCATCGTAATCCACACAAAAATATATAATATTGGTTCTCTATCTCACCAAAGAAGAAGTTTTTGAAATAGGCGAAAATTGACAATTGAAAGATCGCCGGTAAATTTATAAAAAACGTTAGAGAACAATTGATAAACCACGAAAGTTGCCCGATGACACATGTCAGTTTATGTATCTCTGTATCTTCATACTCGTTACCTGAAATTTGATCTAAATCTGGTAACCCTGTACATCATAGTAAGTATTGAGTGTATCATATGGGTTTCGGTAGGAGATATCTCTTGCAGACGGTGTTGAATACGACAATGTGGTTGTATCAATCCACAGTTGGATACCGATCGAAAAAGGAGAATAGAGGATGCGAAATTACGATCACTCACGCTCGATTCGACGATATTTTTGTAAGGTTCCTTTAACTAAATAAATTCCTCTTTACTGTATTGGGTCTAGTATGTGCTTAGGGGTAGAACTCCAGATTTGCGATTAGTGAACGAATTTGGATTTTATAAAGGGTTGACAGTTATTTGCGATGTGCACAACTGCTCCAACATTGATTGTACACTTTTTTGATAGATGTTTGTTCTCAGAGAGGAAATTCGCTTACATATCCTTACAAAATTAAAACAAAAATTTGGATTACTACCTTTTTGGTGGAGAATTGGGACAAAACGTTAACTAAAGGAAACCTTATTGCTTCATATAAACTTGTAGTGAGGGGAGTGGTTTGGTCTACGTGTATAGATTATTTACTCTCCCAACTAAACAGTACCGAAGTATGAAGGGCCATGGAATGGCTTGGGCGATGTCTGTTTGATATGTTTGACTTGTTTGTCATTAACTGTTATAATAATATTGCGCTCGTGTTCAAATCGTTCTGAAAATGGTTCTGACAACTGAGAAAAGGTATTTACAGCAGAACATTATTTCCGTTCATACGGAAGTGGACGGGCCAATGGCCCAAGTTTGAATCAAGTTTTTGAAAAATATTGGGGCAAGGGTTTTTCAGGTCCATGAAGAGTAGTTTGCATCAACAATAATGAAGAACTAGTTCTTGGCCAAGTTTTGCAGTCTCTGACTATAAATTAACCATCAGTGAAACATCCACACGTAGAATGTTCAAAGACATTGGCGGTTATTCATATCGTATTCACACAACGACTAAACGCTGTGGACAGACGTTCAAGAAAAGTTTATTATCGACGCGTGTTGAGCCTAGTATACGAAGATACCGATTTCTTGAAAAATGTATGGTTTTTAGACGAAAGTCATGCTCACCTATCTTTTGTCTATATCAATAGACAAACAACTCGATTTCTTGGATTTACGATTTGGTATGCTGTATTGGGGCGCGATATAATAGATCCTTATTTTGTCGAGGACGGGAATCAACACGCAGTTACTGTTAATCAAGAGTGTTACAGGCACAACATCATTATACCTTTGTGAGAGATTTAAGCATTTTTTGCTGCGTACGAAATGTACAGTTGAACAGGCAATGGTTTCAACAGGATGGCGTTACAAGCCGTACAGCTAAACGCTCGTTAGAACTTCTCCGCGAGCATTTTGGAAAAAGAATAATTTCTCGTGGAACGGAAGATTACCGTTCACATTTACCTGACCTTACGCCACCTGATGCATACATTTGGGGTATGATGAAAGAGTCAGTATTCCACTCTGATGATGCACCTATGGGTATTGCAGAATTACGGTAAACAATAATAACTTATTTCCAACTATTGCGCAGCCACTATTTATGAATATGTTTAATGATCTGCAAAATCGCTATGAAGCTTGTTTACGCCGTACTTTGAACATGTAAATTACAAAATTAATAAAGTTGTTTTTTCGCTACTGTTTATTTTGGCGAATGCTGTGTGTTTGGGTATATTATTTAGTTTTATGAAGTTTGGGACATGCATGTTTTGAAATAAGTATTTCTTATTTAAATTAGGTTGTGCTGATTGTTTAGTTATTGTAGTAGACAGAAAATTAAAGTCTCCCCATACTATCTGTACCTCGCTGCCCGATCTTTACAAGAAATTACAGGAATTTAGACATTTGACTTCTACTCCGTTATGTTAACTTTAAATTAAACCGCTTGTCTAGTGTTTGAGTTGCTGTTAACGAAATTTGAAGAAATATTTACATTTTCGAAAAACCCCTTTTGCGTAACGTGGGGACCTACATACAGATGTTTTTTGTGTCACTATTGGAGTTTGAGGATATGACAACTTTCCTTGGTGTGGAAAAGTATAAAGATTTTAAATGTCCTGCTGTTAGTGTTAATACTAAAGGAATACTATCCGCCCATACCCAACGGCAATAAATCCTTTTAAACACAAAAGTTGGCGTAAGTTAGAAGCTATACAGGGCTTTTCACGATGAGAGTTAATTAGACGTTTCTGGCAAACCAGACAACCTCAGTTTCTGTTTGAAACAGTTTATCTCGAAAACGGTTCGAAATCGAAATAACATTACCTGATTAAAGTCAATCTAAATTGGATGTAGAGCTCAAAAATGTGTAAATATACAGGGTGTTCCATTTGAAAAAATTGACTTCCACTCCTTTTTTCATGTGAACAAAGTATCTGCATTTTTTAAAGACCCTGTATGAGGCAAATAAAAATATGACTCGAAGTGAAGATCCTCATGGTATCACTCCACTCCATTTCGAATTTGATCGTCTTAGTACCAGAGAGTTCAAGATTATCAGCGTTTATCAAAGTACATGTTTTGTAAGGAAAAAATCGAAATTAATTTATACTTATCTCTTAAACGGTAATAGATAGATATAGGGAAATAGTACATGAAGTTGTTGACAAAGTAATAGGAAATCATAATATGATATTATATACAGGGTGTTCCATTTGAAAAATCAAAGTAGTCGCTACTTTATAGTAGAAGCGCAACGCCGCATCATCTAAAATATTTTAGGCGTGTAGCTGTAGATCATATTAATTTATGCATACTGTCAAATTTTCAGGTTGATCCGTTGTCTAGTTTGCCAGAAACGTCTAATTAACGCTCATCGTGAAAAGCCCTGTATGGGGTTGCTGGTTTTAATAGCAAGTCTGCTGTTTATAAAGTTTTTCAGAAATAATCTGCCATTATTATTTTACTGCGTTTGACCACGCGTTAGTATTTTTTTGTATTAATAACGCCACCTTAACGTTTAGACGTATGTATACGGAAATTAATAATACTACATTTGTCAAAAGAACTATATATAGACAAATGGTACATTCAATTTTTACTGAAATAAACAAAATTTAATAAATTTTTAATAATTCGAATAGTAAATAATAAATTTAAAAAAATGAAAGTGGCTGTATTGTTAATACTAAGAATATTCAAATTATAAAGAACCTTTTTACATAAAGTTAAGCAAGTGCAATGTTTAGTGAAATTTTTTATTTTGTTGAACAAATTAAAATTTCATCAAAAATTGAGTTATGTAAATAGGCTTTAAACGAATGATCACTGAAAACACTGATTTTGTTCAAAATATCTTTAATAAATGGTAAGTAGTAAAGAAATAGAGAACAGGTTTAACTACTGAAAAAGTAAGCTTTGAGGAACAATATGGACATATATAGTCATCATGCAAGTAGCACTTGCAGGAAAAACAAAAATGCATATGTGCCACTCTGTCTTTCTTACATGCTTTACAGTACCAACTTTCCTTATTTCTGGTGGGATTTTTTTAGTATTCTTGGAAGAATTCCTTTTTGATTTGTGAACAGAGCTGGTATATTATGAGCTCTTTTGGTATTTTACGCAGACGTGTTTCTGTCTGCATTAGAATGATCCAATAGACTTTTTTTGACAACTTGTGCTTTGCTGTTGAGTGCCGGCTTTCTATTTCTTGTAAATGTGCTTGTTAGTTCTGGAGTAGGGAGCATCTCGAAAAAACGTATTGGCCAAACTCGATTGTTCTTCAGGATCAACATTTTATTCGTCTTCACTATCATCTGATTCTGACGTAACCGTATAGCTAATATCGCTAGAGCCACTGTCTGCAGGGTGCGCTAGTTGGCGGCGGCGCTTTGCAATTGACTATTGCCTTCCTCAAGGATACGGTTCTAAAATTATCTCTATTTATTCTATCCACTACCACTTGCTCTTGAGAATCTGCTATTTCAGAGGGTTCATCAAGGTTCTGGTTCTTAGTTAAAGCACTCGGTGCAAAAGTTTCCACCTGTATTTTAGCAGAGTCGCAGGGGTTATATACCGCATGCAGCAAATCTTGATTTTATATTGTTTGGTGTCGTGGACAATCCCAGACAATCGAAAAAATACTTCGAAAGCGCTGTTTTATCAAGGATCTGTCTGATTGGTTACCTCAAAATTTTAAGAGCTCGTCGTCCCAAAAATGTTCGAAAGAACGAAAGACAGCTTTGTATGGCGTGCGTGGTGTTGCTTGCAAGCAGTACAGCGTAATTCCTAACTCATCAGCCTAAATGGGACCTCACAAAATGACGAAGCCACTGTTTAAATGCTTCCATTGTCATGCTGCCCTTGCAGTCATCAGTACTTGATTTACTGGCGGGAAATTGTCAGTCCACTCTGGTTTCATTCATGTTCCTTTAAAAAGAATTATAGGAGGAACAGCAACTTCCGATTGAATTGCCACATGCAACTACAGTTACGCTCTCTGCATGCCTTTTTTGCTAGTACTCCTTGCTTATGGTGCAATGTAAGGAGGTATCCCTTTTCGTCCATGTTCTAAATGCATTGAGGCTTACCCATAATACCTAAATCTGTCATGATTTGTTTAAGTTTATTAAAATGATCCGCAACAATAAATTTGTTTAATTTTTGTGCTCTAGCTGGATTCATGTTTTGAGCTTTACGAACTCTGCATACCTTTTAACCAGAATCGGCTTTCCATTTTATCTTGTGAATTAAATGGATTTGTAATTTTGTTTATTTCGCAAAAAATAAATACACATCGACGCAGAACTGTAGGTGTAAAAAGGATATCCTTTCTCTGCAAGACTACTTATTCTTGCACAAGGTTCTTGTTCATCTTCAATAGAAAGAATCGTTTTCCGTCCTATTGCACGTTTTGCAATACCATCGTTAATAGCATCCAGCGCTGTTTCCAATGTTTCTGAGCTCTACTTTGCTCTTATTCCTTTGTTTCTGTTCTTAGGCATTCTTAATTTGTGTGAAATATAATTGTGGTTGGCAATAACGCCAGTGGCGTTATTACTATCACGCTTTAGCAATCACTTTTCTTATACACACAGCAATACGTCTTTATTCGACAAATTTTGCTTCTCGACTGCCGATAGAAGCTGCGCAGACACTGAATATAGTCTCAGCTACTAGACTTACCATTACACACTAGATCCCAGTGCCACATGTTCGTTAGATATAAAAGTTACCGAAATAGTGGGGGGTGGCATTATTGGTATTCCCGAACAGGCTAAGATTTGCCTAATGTGTTAAAGCACTCAGGAACACTGGGAGGGTTTAGGGATATTGCTAGGGTGCCGAAAAATGTTTATGAATGGCTACCTTAAATTGCCTTAAGTCAAAGTTTGGAGGAAAACAGGAACTGGGTAGTGCATTCCACAATTTGGTCGCCGTGTGGAAAAATGTAGATTGAGCCCGTTTAGTGTGACACGATGGAATTTTGGGTGCGTAATTATGGAGTGAATGGGTAAACCGAGTGTTCCTAGTGAAGATGGCCTGTAAAGGTATTAGGGGGGTGTATTTCGGAGGCACACTTGCCTTGGTAATAGCGATAGAACAAATAAAGAACCTAAACTATTCTTCTATTCTCAAGAGGCTGTAGGTCAGTAGTCAGAGACGGGTCATTTATAAGCCTTGTAGCTCTTTTTTGGATGCGGTTTACCATATCAAGGGTATATTGGGGAGCACTGATCCAGAGGTGGGAATTGCATTCCAGATGAGGTTGAATTTTAGCCTTATACAGTAAAAGGAGTTAAAATTATTATTAATTTTATTACATACATAAATAAAAAGTTTACCTCGAGTAGGATTTCAACCTGCGACATGTACTTTGCTAGAATACCGCACTAGCCAACTGCTCTATCGAGATTCAAGCCCCAATCGATATAAATTTTGTGTTTAAGTATGTAGAACTGATGTAAATTCTAAATATAATGATATTACAATAAAATTACTTATATTAATGGAAGCCTGCAATATCGCAAGGATTCACACATACCAAAACAACTTGACTAATAATAATTTATTATAAGTTTTGTTATGAACGATATTGCAGGCTCACATTCCATTAATAATTTGATTCTAATCTCATTATATTTAGAATTTACATCAGTTCTACATACATAAAGACAAAATTTACATCGATTGGGGCTTGAATCGATAGCACAGTTGGTTAGCGCGTACTTAGCAGTACAGGTCGTAGGTTCAAATCTACTGAGGTAAACTTTATTTATGTATTAATAGAATTAATAATAATTTTTAATTACATATTTACTTTTGAACTTATTAGTTCATAACAAATCTTATAATAAAGTAAAAGTTGTTGCGAATGTGAAGTACTGTATAGAAAGCCCAGTTTACGGGCAGCTGTTTTGATGGCTGACAAAAGGTGGTCAACCGATGAAATGTTCGATGATATGGACATCCCTAACATAGAAATAGAGTTTGAAAACTTGAGTTCTAAGCCATTCATAGTTACAGCAGAAATGATCGGTCTTTCTTGACGGACACAAGGCAACACTGCGTTTTGTCGGCATTGAACGTGAGTAGATTATTCCTTCCCCATTCAAGGACACGTTCTAAGTCACTGTTGATTCTGGCTGCCATTTTCACCTTCACGTCCTGACTAGACTTATTGTTGTGAAAAAATTGAGAAGAACTACAATGTAGAGTGCTGTCGTCTGCAAAACAATGGATCGGGTTAGTCGTTGAGGAAATGAGGTCATTTATGTATAGCAAGAAAAGTGTGGGAGATATCACTGGTGCTTGGAGTACTCCCGCGTTAATAGTAGTTTCTTTCGAAAAGAATCCATCGACGACAACGCGCGTAACGTCTTTTGTCAAGAAAGCTTGGCAAGTAGACACTTATGCCAAACCTGGTCAAAAGCCTTTGAAATATCTAAAGCTACTACGACTGTTTCACCGGACCTCCCTAATGTGTTATTCCAAAGTTGAGTGACATATGAAAGAAGATCACCCGTTGAACGACTCTGTCTGAACCCATACTGGTGGTCGTTTAAGAGTTTATTAGACTCGAGGAACCAAAGTAGTTGGTGATTGATGGCTTTCTCTATGATTTTCGACAGAACGGAAGTGATAGCTATTGGTCGATAGTCTGAGGAATCGGTTTTGTCGCCCTTTTTAGGAATAGGTTGTACTTTTGCCAACTTCCACGATGAGGGAAACTCTCTAGATGACATGGAGATCGAAAAGAGTTTGGACAATACAGATACTAGCTCGATGTAGCGTTTTTTAAGGACGATAGCTGGAATACCGTCAGGGCCAGTCGCCTTAATATATTTATGTTATAATTCAATAACAGTACTCTCGCCTCAATAGTTATGATACTCATAACGGCTTAGGCCGTTGTACAAATTTAACAGTTTTATTCATTTTATTTATTTTTTCCGGAATTAAAGGAAAATTAAGATAATAAAATTTGTTGCATAGTACCATATTACGAAAATAGTTGAACGACACACGGCCAATAAGCAATACCTCACTTGGTTGGTTATAAACCTCGGTTCTTCGACCGCGTCTGTTATTTGTCACATAACTATAAACGACCTTATCCACTGATTTCAGAAATAGATCTATCGCGAGCTACATACAGTTTAACCATTGAGTAATGGTGTAACTTTTGCTTTTTTTTATTGTGTACACTATTTAAAATTGTGTACTGTTCTACTGATCTACTGTTTCTCCTTTCCTTACTCCAATGTTTGTTCCCTTTTTCTTCGTTTCCACATCTAAATCTCGCTATCATTTTCTTTCTTTCCTTCCTCCCTTTCCCGTTCAGATATTCCGGTATCCCTTCTCTCTTAATATTCCTATAGTTTATATTATATTTTCCTTCTTTCACCTTCGTCCATCTTTCCTGCTTTTGGACATCCCTATCCCTTCTAATTATGTCCTCTCTCACACTCACTCTTTCCTTCTTAGTCTCTCCACTTCTTCTTTCGCATACCCATTTCTTTCATAATAATCTTTTCTGGATTCCTGTCCATATTTTATTCTTCCTTCTTTTATTTCCTTCCAGCATTCTTGTAGTATCTGGCACTCCGATTTTCTACTCATTTCCTCCCCGAACTCTGTTGCTCTCTTTTCCGCCTCCGCCCTTATTTTTTCTACTTGCACCTTCTCTCTGATGACGTATCCGGGTGTAGAAACACTCGGAGAACTTTCCACTCCCAGTATTTTTTTGCAATCCGTCTATCTCTTTATACTCTTTCCATCCCCACACTTCCGCCCCATACAACATCACACTTTTTATTAGTTTTCAAATAATAATTCCTTTAAGTCTTTCTCCTACACTCCACACTTGTCCTATTAATTTATTTCCGTTTCTCAATCGTGCTTTTATATGCTTTTGCCTGTTATAATAGTAGATTAAAACATTAGTTTATAATATAAGCGAATGCTTTACGCTATTTTGTAGTCGAGTAGACGCAATAGAACATCAGTTAAATTTTACTTTTATCTTCATCTTAACAAAACTACGAAAAATACAAAATTGCAAAGTGTGCTAGTTGCTATGGCGTTTTTTCCAAACAATTCAACTTTTTCCCGAAAAACTACAATAAAAAATGGAAGCGTCATCATCAAAAGACGAAATCAGTAAAAAAGCGGAAGAAGCAGAGCTTAGTTTGGTTCCCAGAAGATCTGAAACCGCTTACAACAAAGAATTTGAAAAATTGTCGTCGTGGTAAAGACAAAAAAGTGTGGGAACTGTGACAGAACAAGTTCTACTTGCTTACTTTTTGGACCAGGTATTACGAAACCTTTTAATTTTGGTCATATTTATTCTTTTTTCTTTTATTAGTCGAAGGTGTACAAAGCCTCATCTTTATGGTGTACTTTTTCAAAGCTGAAATGTATGCTGCGAATAAAAAATAATGTGGATATTGGCAGGTTCCCGAAATTGATTGGTTTCATAAAAAGTCGTTCGATTGGTTATGTACCAGAAAAAACGCAAGTATTTTCAAAAGAGCAATTAACGGAGTTTTTGATAAAGGTGCCAAACGAAAAATATTTGCTTTTTAAGGTACGATTTCAATAATGTCAAAGCTGCTATCGTTAAACTAATACGATTGTAGGTGGTTGCCATTTTTGGTTTGTTTGGGGCGTGTAGAAGAGCAGAATTCTATGATTTATGCACAAACGATGTTGTAGAGGAAGGCTCCATTTTGATTGTTCATGTTAACGATACCAAAACCCATCGGCCAAGAACGTTTCCAATTTGAATGAATCTGGAGGAATCGAAAAGTATAGAAATTTGCGGCCAAAGCATTGCAAAATTCAAAAGATTTTTTGTTTGTTTTATAATAACGGTAAATGCACTTGCAACGCCGTAGGAGTCAACACATTTGGACAGATTCCTAGGAATATTGCAAAGTACTTGGAGTTACCGAATGCTGAACTGTATACGGGGCATTCATTCCGAAGGACCTCTGCAACAATTCTGGCAGACAGTGGTGTCGATATTAGGGTGCTTAAAAGACACGGCGATTGGAAAAGTGACGTAGTAGCAGAGAGATATGTGACAGATTCGCTAGAAAATAAAAAAAAAATTGCCCGAAGACTTGGGTCATCGGATGAAACCTGCAGAATTTCTACAAGTGAATCGATTGTCAAGAGCTCAAGTTCTGGACTTACAATTACCGGAAATTCAAATTGTACATTTTATATTAATACAGTATAGTACAAATTTGCTTTTGTCATTGTGCCTGTATGGCACGATAAATCGTGCTGTAATGAAAATCGTGCCATAATATGACAGATTATAAACAATTTTTAGTGTGTCAACGAGACAATTATAAGACTACTCGACTACAAAATAATATATTTTTATGATTTTTGTCAAGAAAATTTACTGCAACAAACAAAATACACCCACGTACCACACAAAATTAAAAAACACCAAACGCGTTTCGATAGCTATGCTATCATCATGAGCGGTCGACTAGGGCGGACTAAAGAAAATTTCTAACATATATACCATCAGCTAATCTGGTGAAAGTGAAAGTGAAAGTTATGAAAGTTTAATGAGTTCAGAGTAGCCTAAAGGTCCTGATCATCATTATTCATTAGAATTTGTTTGTTTTTGAAGATCTCTAAACTTTCATAACAATCAAGTTCGTGCTTGTTACTAACATGTTTTATTAATGATACCTCATCTACTACATGATTTTTATCAAACATATGTAGGGTTACTGCAGACTAGTCCCAACGTTTGTATTTTATATGAGCTAAATATTCTTTAAAGCGAACTTTGATTGGTCGTTTAGTTTACCCACATATATTTGTTCACAATTTTTACAATTAATCTTATATATTCCCGACCTATCCTGCTTATCCACTTTATCTTTTGGATTGCCTAAAAGAGTTTGCAAACTATTATCTGAAGTAGTGACTGTTTTCAAATTAATTTTGGAAAAGATTTTAGGTAGACCTTTTGTATAAGCAGGATAATTTGATAACTTTACATACTTTGTTTCTAAACCCTCATCATATGTGTTTCTTTCCTAACTATATTAGCACTATATAAGCACGAACTTGATTGTTATGAAAGTTTAGAGATCTTCAAAAACTAACAAATTCTAATGAATAATGATGACCTTTAGGCCACTCTGAACTCATTAAACTTTCATAACTTTCACTTTCACTTTCACCAGATTAGCTGATGGTATATATGTTAGAAATTTTCTTTAGTCCGCCCTAGTCGACCGCTGATGATGATAGCGTAGCTATCGAAACGCGTTGGGTGTTTTTAAATTTTTTTTTAATTTTGTGTGGTACGTGGGTGTATTTTGTTTGTTACAGATCCTGCCACAGTGCCAGTGTTCCAGATTTTTCAAAATTTACTGCTGTTATTTTATAATCCGGTAACTTATAATAAAATGGTTATAAGCCTCTTGAAATGCAATCTTTACCTTGATATTCCAGGTGCAAAAGTTGCGACCTGTGAAGGCAAATAAATCATTTATTTACGAGAAATTTGTAAAACTAAATTATATTTATTTTCATGTAATTATTAAAGAATAGTTTTTTTTATGCCTGCGTTACACTTTATAATTTTGTTGATGACAGATTGTCACTTTTGATTTAGTATAATATTGGTGTTGAATATTGTGTTAGAAATTATAAAAAAATGTAATGCATAGCAGAAACCAGAAAATTACCAAGGTGATTCGCTACATCTACATAGGTATTATATGAGTGAATAAAACATTAATATTCTAGGTAAATTAATGAATGTTACGATAGACCCAAGTATATTCATTTCAAAACATGTTGTACTTGAAATCACTTTAAGAACATTTGCGTACAGTATAAGAACTACTAAACAAAATGGATAATCATTACTCATTAACATGGTGACGGTCTATAATGTAAAAAGCCCTTAAAATTATTTAAAATATAAAAATACTCATTGAGTTGTGCTTAATACGCACAAATTTAAAATAATTACTGATTTTACTAAATATATGTTTATCCAAGCGTTAGTGCGTTTCTAATTATATACTTTTGTGTCCAAAAAAAGGTCCAGAAATTACGTATCATTGTAATGTTATAAATTTAGCTATTTACTTCCACATACTATAAATATTTTATAAAATTTAAATAAAAACCTTTACCAGATATAAATATTTATTTATTTTTATTTTGTGTAAATATGATGAAATATGTATTTTAAATATCACATTAGCTTATGCATTCAATAGATAATTAATTTATATGATCTTTTTTTCAGAGTTTTACTGCGAAATTAGCATTTGCAATAGCAGCTTCTGCGATCGGATCAGCTTTCCAGCATGGATACAATACTGGTGTTTTGAATAACCCTGAAAAGGTAATGGTTATAATTTGTATTGATTTATAAATTGTTTATTTTTATGCAAAAAAAAGCAGTTTTTGTTACACCATTTATATATATATATATATATATATATATATATATATATATATATATATATATATATATATATATATATATATATATATATATATATATATATCAATTTCCGATAAACATTTAGAAATTGTCAAATTTATTTATTTATCCAACCATTGTCGACAGACCGTAAATGATAGCACGAGCACTTATTTTATGTTTTGTAACTGACTTACAGACTAACTTCAAAGAAGGCGTATAATACAGTAACAAAAAAAATATATATATATATATATATATATATATATATATATATATATATATATATATATATATGCAGGGTTAGGAAAAAGTACCGGAACGCTTAAATATCTACAAAATCTCTAAAGTTACGATTACAAAATTCAGCATTTGGGGGTTTCGGGCGTGCAGGATTGGAAAATGCCAGATTTCCTAATTTTGCGCTACACGTAGTTATTTTGTTTTCTTAAATATTTATTTTTATTGCAATCAATTTTGCGTCTCTAACTTATTAAGATCTCAAATTTTCAAAGTTTTATCTCTACTAGTTGCCGAGATAAGACAACACCGCGTTTTCAGTAACAAGTACCGAAACGCTTAAATATCTGCAAAACCGCTAAAGCTATGATTACAAAATTAGACATGCGGAAAATGATATCGGCACTGTTGTCACAATTCCCAGTCTTGCGCTACACATAGTCTTTTTGTTATCTTAAATGGGATGTCCCATTTATTTTTATTGAAATAAATGACTTGAGTTATGAAGGTTATATTTTTATTTGTGATTGGCCACTTTCCCTTGCACTTTAACTAATAACAATAATGCTAAGATAAGAAGGAGATTAAAAGCCAATGGACTAAAACAACAATAACTTAATTAATTAATTAACAATAGAATTAATAATTAACGACACAAACTTTTAATTAAATGCTCAAAGTGGGCTACATTATTTGCCAGGCAGTATCCAAGTCGATCATAAAATTCTCGCAATGTGTTGCTCAACGTATCCGGTGTTATAAGTACAATTTCGATTCGGATTCTTTCGCAGAGTTCGTTCAAATTTTCTGGACGATTTCTGTAGACACGATAATATTGTTTCCCAATATTCCCGCCCAGACGTCATCTTTCTCAGGATATTGGGTTTGAAGTTTATCCATCCAATGGGGGTTATCTCTAGACCAAATTCGGCAATTGTGCCTATTAACTTGGCCGTTCAAGCAAAAAGTAACTTCGTCATTGAATACAATTTTGTGCACAAAATAAGGATCTTGGTTGATATTTTCTATCATAATTTCGGCGAATTCATTGCGGCGGTAAGGATCATCCTCTAAACGCTCTGGAGTGTAATGGATCTTGTACGGCTTTAATTTATTTTCCCCCAAAATAGTCCTTACAGATTTTTGACAGATTTCGGTATTTATAGCTAACTGGTTGGTGCTTACTTTTGGATTTTCCTCTATTTGTAAGAAAACGTTTAATTTGTTTTCATCACTTGTAGCAGTTCTTGGGCGTCCGGTTTTAGGTAAACATTTTATGGACCCTGTTTCCTCGTAACGTCGACAAGTTCTGTGTACGGTAGACTTTTTAATGGGGTTATTAGGATAACGATCATTAAACAAGTTGCAGACTTCTTGATATGTCCTTGTTTTATTTCCATATCCACGTAAAATCAAAATATCAATACGTTGGGTTTCTGATAGAACAAAAGCCATAATCAAATTATAATTTTGTAATCGATGCAATATTCAGCGGCTTAACTGACAATGATGTGTTTAATTTGTCATTGTTGTAACATGGCAACAGCTTGAGTGTTGAAAACAATTGAAGCAGTGCTTACTTATTCCTAGCGTATTCATATTTTCGGGTATCTCCGATAAATTTAATGCATGCTCATTCTAAAATAAGTAACTATCCCATAATATTTCTCACTAGTATCTAATAGTATAAACAGAATTTTGAGAATTTGGGATCTTCCATTTAAGATAACAAAAAGACTAAGTATTGAGATCTTAATAAGTTTGAGACGCCCAATTGATTGCAATAAAAATTAATAGAGCATTCTATTTAAGAAAACAAAATGACTACGTGTAGCGCAAAACAGGGAAATCTGGCAACAGTGCCGATATCATTTTCTAATTCCGCATGCCTAGGAACCCCCAAATGCCGTATTTTGTAATCGTAACTTTCGCGATTTTGTAGATATTTAAGCGTTCCGGTACTTTTTCCTAACCCTGTATATATATATATATATATATATATATATATATATATATATATATATATATATATATATATGGCTCACGACGTTCAAATGACAAGTATGAAATTTGGCAGTTATAAACTGTCGATAATGACGCTCATATCTACCATAAAAAGATTTCCGGTTTTCCTCTCATTTCCGGTCACGTGACTCCAACATAATTATTTTAAATGGGACAATTGGTATAACATTACATTTTTTGGTAGACCTTTCAAAAACAAATTCAACCACCACGCTTGTCATGATTCTTTTGTGAAATAATAATAATGATACGAGTCATTAATTTTTTTATTAAATATATTAAAGTAAGTTTTTGCACTCCAATATCTAGAAAGTTGTATGAATTTCAAAGATAAATATCTGCAATTACGAACAGTAATAGCTAATTGTGGTTAATGCTGAATCCAGATGGCCAACAAAAAAATAAATATCGTAGTAACAAGGGTTGTTATTCGTTATTACCTGACGTTCGGTGAAGAACTGTCATTAATTATTAGTCATAATTTTGTGAAAACACTGAAATAATTAATAAATAATGACTGTACTTTTTACTTACGACGAATATGATGACACGCTACTTATTTATGGAGAATGTGGAAAAAACAAAACTCTTGCTCAAGATTTGTACAGAAATCGTTTTCCTAATAGAATAACTCCAAGTAAAAATACTTTTCCGTCTGTGGAACGAAAATACACCATTCTCTTCATAGTGAATGTTACATATCTAAACACAGCTTCATAATGATTCGATGTACGTATGTGTACACACACACGCACACGCCCCCGCACACGCACACACCCACACACACGCACACGCACACGCACACGCGCACGCACGCACGCACGCACGCGCGCACACACGCACATTCGCACGCACGCACGCACGCACGCGCGCAAGCGCGCACACACGCACACACGCACACACGCACACACGCACACACGCACACGCACACGCACACGCACACGCAGACGCAGACGCAGACGCAGACACAGACACAGACACAGACACAGACACAGACACAGAAGCAGACGCAGACGCAGACGCACACGCACACGCAGCCGCAGACGCAGACGCAGACGCTGACGCAAACGCAGACACAGGCACAGGCACAGGCACAGACACAGACACTGACACAGACACAGACACAGACACAGACACAGAGACAGAGTAAGAGACAGAGACAGGCGCAGACACAGACACAGAAGCAGACGCACACGCACACGCACACGCAGACGCAGACGCAGACGCTGACGCTGACGCAGACGCAGACAGACACAGGCACAGATACAGACACAGGCACAGGCGCAGACGCAGGCGCAGGCGCAGACGCAGAGGTAGGACAGACAGACGCAGACCAGACACGGAGACGAGACGACGACAGCACGGAGACGGAGACGAGAGCAGACGTGACGCAGACGCAGACAGGACACGGACACGGACACGGCACACAGACAGCCAGCCAGACGCAGAGGTGACGCAGACGCAGACGCAGAACACGAGACGAACAGCAGACAGACACAGCAGACACACACAGACACACACAGACACGAGACAGACACAGACACAGACACGACACAGACGAGCCAACGACACGAGACACAGACACACACGAGACACACACGGACACACACAGACACACGACACGACACAGGACACGACACGGACACGCACGGACACACACGGACACACACGGACACACAGACACACACGGACACACAGGACACACGGACGCACACACGCGCACGCACACGGACACACGGACGACACACGGACACACGGACACACACGGACGCACACGGACAGCACACGGACGCACACGAACGCACACGGACACACACAGGACACACACGGACACACGGATCAAGACACGGACACACAGGACACAGCACACACGGACACACACGGACACCGGACCACACGGACACACAGACACACAGACACACACAGGACACACACGGACACACAGGACACACGGACACAGACACACACAGGACACACACGGACACAACACACACGGAACACACGGACACACACGACACACACGGATACACAGACACACACGACACACAGGAACACACAGGACACACACGGACACACAGACACACACAGACACACACGGACACACACGACACACACAGGACACACAGACACACACACACACACACACACACGACACACACACACGGACACAGCACGGACACGCACGACACGCACGACACACGGCACACGACACGGACGCGACAACGCGACCGGACGCACACGGACGCACACGGACGCACACGGACGCACACGGACGCACACGGACGCACACGGACGCACACGGACGCACACGGACGCACACGGACGCACACGGACGCAACGGACGCACACGGACGCACACGGACGCACACGGACGCACACGGACGCACACGGACGCACACGGACGCACACGGACGCACAGGACACACGGAGACACAGGCACACGGAGACACACGAGACACACGGAGACACGGAGACAGACGGACACACGGGCACACGGACACACGGACACACACACACATATATATATATATATATATATATATATATATATATATATATATATATATACTGGTGATCTCGGAAACCATGATAGGTATAGAGTCGATTATTTCAAAAGATATGAAAAAACAAACAGTGCTCATTGTTACTTTTTGAGCTCTAGAAGGTGGTATTTATACACTTTTTTCGGACGCTTCGTTTACCAGTAAACATCATCAATTTTATTTTTTGGCATGGCGCGAAAACATAATACACCCTGTGTTAAATAACAGTTTTCATAACCGTTTCAATGATTAAAAATTATTAATAATTGTATTAAATACATAAATAAAATGTTTACCTCGTCTAGGATTTGAACCTACTACATCTACTTTGCTAAAGTAGCGCTCTTACCAACTGAGCTATCGAGATACAAGCCCCAATCGATGTAAATTTTGTCTTCATGTGTGTAAAAATTAGTTATATTAATGGAATGTGAGCCTGCAATATCGCAAGGATTCACACATATCAAAGCAACTTGGCTAATCTTAAATTATTATAAGTTTTTGTTACGAACTTATTCGTTCATAACAAAAACTTCAATGATGTATAACAAATGTGATTGATAGCAAACTTTTTGTCAAAAAATTTTTTTTTTAATTTCGTTCATTTTTTATTAGTGGGCTTTGAACAAAAAACAGTTTCATAATTATTTTAACTTTTACGTATTTTAGAAAGGTAACCAATAGTATTGGGAACATATCACTTATAAGAGGTTACCATTATTTTCTAAACATAAATAAAAATAAGCTCTTCTTACTGCTGAATATAAAACTGCTCTAAAAAGTTTCTAAATGGTGAACGTAAACTTGTTTTTTTAAGTAACCCCAGACAAAATAATTCAATGGGGTTAAATAAGGCGACCGCGCTGGCTAGGAAACTTTACCAGAAGTACCAATCAGGTTTCCTGGAAATTCTTGGGAAAGGTACTCTCGAATCTGCCTAACTTTATGTGCTGTAGCACCGTCTTGTTGAAACCACAAACTTTGTACATTATGTAACAGAAAATTATCCATACCTTTTCCATCTAATTATGATATAACAAGTTGAAATAACTTTCCCCTGTTAAGGTATTCTGTTAAATAAAAGGTCTCAATATTGTTGTTCCAAGAATTTCGCACCACATGTATCCAAATTTGTGTTGATGTTTGGATTCATTTTGTAGGCGTAGGTTGTTTGGTGCCTAATAACAATGGCTGTTACGTCTATTAAAAATCCTGTTGTGAGTGATCATACTTTCGCCTAACCAAATTATTATACAGGGAAAATTAAAGTCAAGTTCACCTAGCCTAGTATATCATTCACAGAAAGTCCTTCTAATTTCATAGCCAGGTCTAATTCCATTTCAAAGTCTAAATTTATATGGTGTAATTTATTTTTCTCAGAATAAAAAATTTGGTTTTCAATTTTCAGGATTTTTAATGACTGGTTGAATAACTTGATTTTCTTTTTCTTAGATATTTTTTTTCTTCTACTTATTAATGTACATACAGCTACGCATTTCTTATGAAACAGGATATGACATGATAACATGTCAAATTTCTCTAAGTTAGAAAAATTATCTCCCGACATAATGAATCTTCTTCGAAATAAACCATTACTGTACACAGGTATAAACAATCTGCAATTGTCAGTACTGTCAACCGCTTTTTGTTCAAAGCCTACCAATAAAAAAATGAAAGAAATAAAAAAAAACTTTTTGTTTAAAAGTTTGCAATCAATCACATTGTGTTATACATCATTGAAAAGGTTATGAAAAATGCTATCTAATACAGGATGTATTATGCTTTCGCGTCATATAAAAAATAAAATTGATGATTTATTCGTAAACGAAATGTCGGAAAAAGAATATAAAAATACCATCTCTTGTAGAGGTCAAAAAGTGGCAATGAGAAATGACTTCAATAGTAAATAAAAACAAAAATAAAAAAATATTTTTCAACATAAGTAAACGCTGTTAATATATATATATATATATATATATATATATATATATATATATATATTATTATTATTATTATTATTATTTATTTTTGGTGTTAATAACATTAGTTTTACACAGGTCAATATAGTACATAACAAGTTGTAAAGATATCAAGTATCACACATAATTTAAATCACAGTTGACATTTACATTAAGAAATTCGTCAATGCTATAAAATGTCTTTTGGATAAGATAGGTTTTATAATTTTAAAAATTTATCCCTAGGAAGTGTCTGATCGAAGCTGGTAGTTTGTTATAAAACTTAATTCCATAATAATTCCAGCCATTACGACTACTACTTAATCTGATTTTATCAATTCTTATTAATTCAGAATCCCGAGTATTATGTTCATGAAAACTGGAATGCTTTTGATATTGGGAAATATTGTCATAAATAAATTTTATACAATGATATATATATAAAGAAGGAAAAGTAAGTAGTTGCAATTCTGCAAATTTTGACTTAACACATTCTCTGAAGCCCATATGAAGAATTATTCTAATAGTTTTTCTTTGCAGTGCAAATATTCTGCGACAACTGTGAGCATGGCCCCAGTTTATTAGTCCGTAACAAATTACAGATCCTATTAAGGCATGATAAGCTACTTTCAATGTGGCTAAATTCATTAGGCTACTTAATCTTCTTATAACAAACAGGTTTTTTGTGATTTTGTTGGCTACGTAATCAATATGGTGACACCAAGTAAGTTTTGGGTCTAAGAACACACCTAAGAATTTTATTTTTTCAGTATTATTAATATTTGTTACCTCACGGTGAGTAAACATCATTTCAAACGTTTTATTTTCATTTAATACCAATTTGTTCTTTGTAAACCACTCTGATCCCGTTGATCGTATATTCATCATTTGACATTGTACCTCATTTAAATCTATATTTTTGGTAAGCAGAGTAGTGTCATCAGCAAACATAACAAAATCAGAATAATCTATACCAATTTTAAAATCATTAATATATAGTAGAAATAAAATTGGACCCAACACAGAACCTTGCGGAACACCCGAGACTGTAACCAAATAATCAGAAGGTAACTGATTTACTACTACATACTGTTGCCTTTTAATCAAATAAGATTTAATGAGATTACAACTGGAGCTATGGAATCCATAGTTTTCTAATTTCTGAATAAGTCTATCATGATTTATATGTTTTATATATATATATATATATATATATATATATATATATATATATATATATATATATATATATATATATATATTATTTTATTAAAGAGTAGTTAAATGTTTAATAAATTAAATATATTAAACTGCCTTGATGATGGCAAATCATCTAACGGACGAAGGCCAACTATGAAAAATGAATATAAAATTAACAACATTTAACTAAGTTATGATATAAGTGTAAAGTTATGAGAAACTTTCATTTGAAATCGATAAAAGTATTCGCAAACAGAATATACCAATTAAAGATCTAGTTAAATCTAAGAAACAAATAGTTTTCGGATATTACTAATTGTACACTGAAAACACAGAGTCTACGTTTAATATTATTTCAATTTTAACTACATATGTTAAATTATTGTAATGATACGGTGATTTAACGTATTAAATTGTTAAATAATTTAATTCAAGGGTTGATACGAACATTTCAAAATTACGACCATTGTTTTTTTTAACTACAGGATGCCAGTTTAATCGGATATTTTCTTATTTGGATGTTTATATATCTTGATAGCTTCGAATCTAATAATGAGTTTGTCTTGATAATATTTCCATAATTATAAAATTGAATGTCATGATTTAAATTATGAAAGCATGCTCAGCTACCGCAGAATTCTCGGTAGACCCAATCTACAAAACATCATACTCTTTACGTCTAGTATCAAAGTTACGCTTTGTGTTTCTAATGTATATTTTACCACAGGAAGAAGGCAACGTATATACTCCAGAGGATGACAAAAGATTTTAAACCACTTTAGGTGACCTTAAACGTTCTTTAATGCTTCTTGTAGGTTTAAAAACTAATGCCGTGAGGAAAGGTTAAAAACATTTAAGGTTATTTAAAGATATTTCAAATTCTTTGTAATCCTTTTAAGTGTGTAAATTATCTTTTTTTGTGGAAAAGTAATCATTTCAACAGGCAAGGAGAAAATCTTCGTTTAAATAGGATTTGGCATCTTCTAATTAAAAAATCGCAATGGCAAGTCTTAATTTTAGCGTTGGATTTGCCTGGGTTTTATATTGTTTTTTCTTAGACGGTAAATGCTTAAAATTAAGATCATATTAAAGTACGTTCCACAGTATCATCTTGACAGTGACAGGTCAGTACTATAAGGTCTGTAAAATATATTTACTTTTCAGTTTCTTATATTTGCATAAAGTATTTAAAAAAATGTACTTGTAAGTAAGAGCTACTAATATGAGGCTTGAACGATGGATATAGTGTAAAAAAAATTTGGCAAGATAAAAACATTACACGTCGCCATCAAGCAGTTCAAGAGGGTTGGTCAACTGAAATAAACTCACCATCGGGCAAAGGTCGACGACTAATTATTACACATCTAGGTAGTGCTAATGGATTCTAAAAAAATGGTTTACTTGTGTTTGAATGCAAGCACACAGGGGATTATCACGAAGATATGAACGCTGATGTTTTTCATCCCACGGGGAGCTGTAATTGTTCTGGATAACGCAAGTTACCATTCTGGGCAACAACTGCATGGAAAAAGGAGACATTACCAAGTGGTTAACATCAAAACAGATGCAATTTGAAAAAACTATGCAAACGTGAGCTTTTCGCTGTAGCAAATCATCATAAGCAACAATGTGTTAAATATGTTATTGATGAACTCTGTGCTCTCGCGGGATTACCGTACATTGATTACCACTATATCACTGCGAACTGAACCTCATAGAGTTAGTTTGGGCTTAAATAAAAAGTGAAGTAGGTCGTACCAATACGACTTTTAAATTAAGTGAAGTGCGTCAGCATTTAATGTAAGGCATCGACAATGTCAATGCAGAAAAGTGTAATTAAAGAGAAGCAGCGTATGTGTGAACTTGATGTGATAAGAAACTAGAGAACTCGTTATAATATCCATACGACAAGGTGGTAGCTCTTCCGAATCGGATGAGAATGGTAAAGACTGATTGTTAGTTACATATTTCCTTTGTTTCCAAAACCGATCTTTATGACAATATTAAATGTAAAAAAATTAATGTAAACTACATTTGTAATTATTTTATATTAATCAAAACACCCATATTTTCAAATAGCCACATCTAAAATAAATTAAAAATTATTATTAATTTTATTAAATACATAAATAAAAAGTTTACCTCGAGTAGGATTCGAACCTACTAATAATCTAAAATAAATGTTTAATACTTTCACACCTTTCTATTGTTTGATAATTAATCTACAATTTTTAATACACTGAAATCCCAACCGCACGTTTATGAATTATCCTCATGCTTAAGTCGAATTTTGAAGGGTCGTCTTTTGTTTACCGTTTACCTGAACCGGTTTTACTTAACACAATATTTTGCAAGCGGCACATTTACACATCTTCGTTTAAACTAGCCCAGTTTGCTAGTGATTTCTGTTACGCCTCTTCGATGCAAAAAAGGCAATATTTCACTAATAACATGATTTATTACTCTCTGATATGCTGGGACATACTTTAAACATGAATACTGTTTTTAGTGTACAATAACAATTACAATTATTAATAATCCAAAACTACTCCTTTGCTAAATTAGACTAGATCTTTAGTTGGTATGCTTACTTTCTATTTGTGAATGACATTAATTTTAAATTAGTGTTTTTCACAACTTTATAGTTACACAATAACTTGATTAAATGTTGTTAAGTTTGCTCCTTGACTATGACATTTCTCGTTGTTAGCCTTCGTTCGTTTGAGGGTGTTTTGACTTGTTACCTTTAAGGCAGTTTAATCATTTATTAAAGATCCTGCTATTCATCGTTGTGCTTTAAATACGGTTATCAAACTATTTGATAATAGCAGGTTTATATTTTCGATTTATATTTCATAAATTTATTTTGACACTTCAATTAATTTTTAAACCTATTACCATTTAATGAGGACGATATCAGTAATTGTTATCGCAACGTTGACATTTATGTAAAAGATAAATAAAAAATACAGGATTTAATATCCAAAAGATGAATATTATAATTACGCTTTACGCAATATGTGTCGACAAAAAGCAAATAGGTACGATCGAGATCTGTAAGTAATAAGTACAGTAAAAAACATTTTACTACATTTTGATTTCTCAAAGAACAAACCAACTGTAATACTTACATATGTTTGAAAGCTTAATATTGAATGTTATTTTATTTGTAGTGACGATTAAACTTTAATGAATTAGATATTATGAAACCGCCTTGAAAATGACGTTCCAGATTCATAACACGAAACAAAAACGAACAATGACGAAAGTCACAACCAAAAAGCAAATTTAATAAATTAAAAATTATTATTAATTTTAAACTTTCACCATTATCACACATAATAAAATACTTATCTTTTTTGGATTTTTTAATGGTGTATTTTAAATTATACAATCTAAACGTTTCGATAACACTTACAGTTATTTTCGTCAGTAGTAATATCTATTAAAGTTGTTTTAGATGTTGTACACAATTTTGTCAAAGCTGAAAAATTAAAACATAAACAGCCCGCTATTAATATGACAGTCTGAGAAACGTATAAAGCCAACTATAGAATTAAATTTTTAGTAAAGAATAACTAGGTCATTCAAAATTAAATATTGTTAAACTGTCTTAAAGATGACAAATCAGAACACTGTCTAACGGCGAAAGCTAAATGGTGTAATTAAATCTTTAGTAGATCGAGCAAAACGAATTTGTAACCCTGAAGGATGAATTTAAATATTTAACAAAATCCTTACAAGATAATGAATATTCACTTACAGATATTAATAATATGATTACACCTTCTAGACGTAACCTTAAAGAAAAACCACTTCTTAATGTTGGTACTGCTTTTCTTCCTTTTATAGCTAATGTTACAGATAGAATTGAAAAAATCCTAATTAAATATGGCAACATTTAAGATCACCTAAAAAAAGTATACATTGGAACCACAAAACGTAGCTTTGATACAAGATGTAAAGAACATATGAGATTTTGTAGATTAGGTCAACCAGAGCAGTCTGCGGCGGCTGACCATGCCTTGAATAATCTAAATCATGACATTCAATTTGACAATATGGAAATATTGTCGAGACAAACTGATTATCATGTTCGTTTACAATGTGAAGCTATTGAAATATACAAACACCCTAATAATTTTAACAGACAAGAAGAAAATCTCCGTTTAAATAGGTTTTGGCATCTTACAATTAAAAAAAGGCATAACGATACGTCTTAACTTTGATTTTAATTTTGACTTTTGGTATGTTTAGGTTTTTTGCTGTGTTTTTCTAGACCTTGAAGCAAATGTTTTACCAATTATATGTTAAACTACCACAGCACTATAATTTAACATAAGTAGTTGAAATTAAGATTAAAATTAAAAAACTACAAAAAACGTTCTGCATTATGCTTTTCATTGCACTTATTGACAAAGATATCTGTTTGTTAGATTTAACTGGATTATTTTATTTGATGTCATGTTTATATTTGTGAATGCTTCTATCATTTTGAAACTGAAGTTTTTCACAACTTTACACCTACATCATAAGTTGATTAAATTTTGTTAAATGTGTTTTTTGGCTGACATTTTTCATTGTTAGCTTTCGCCGTTGGAGAGTGTTCTGATTTACCATCTTTAAGACTGTTTAACAACATCTAATTTTTAATGACCTAGTTATTTTTTACTAAAAATTTAATTCTGTAGTTGGCTTTATACGTTTCTCAAACTGTTATATTAATAACAGGCTCATGTTTACGTTTATATTTTTCAACTTTGACAAAATTGTTTACATCTTTAACAATTTTAATAGATATTACTACTGACGAAGATAGTAGTAAGTGTTATCGAAACCTTTATATTATATAATTTAAAATACACCATTAAAAACCCAAACAAGATAAGTATTTTATTACATAAATAAAAAGTTTACTTCGAGTAGAATTTGAACCTACCACATGCACTTAGAGTACCGCTCGAACCAACTGAGCTATCGAGATACACAGTCCAGTCGATGTAAATTTTGTCTTTATGTATGTAGAACTGATGTAAATTCAAAAAGTCAAATTACTTATATTAATGGAATGTGAGCCTGTAATATCGCAAGGATTAACACATACGAAAGCAACTTGACTAGTATTAAATTATTATAAGTTTTGTTATGAACGAATAAGTTCAAAAGTAAATATGTAATTAAAAATTATTATTAACTTTGTTAAATAGATAAATAAAAAGTTTACCTCGAGTAGGATTTGAACCTACAACCTGTACTTTGCTAGAGTACCGCGCTAACCATCTGCGCTATCGAGATTCAAGCCCCAATTGATGCAAATTTTGTCTTTATGTATGTGCAACTGAAATTCTAAATATAATGAGATTATAGTCAAATTACAGTCAAATAATGGAATGTGAGCCTGCAATATCGCAAGGGTTCACACATACGAAAGCAACTTAGCTAATATTAAACTATTATAAGTTTTCTTATGAACGAATAAGTTCGAAAGTAAAGATGTAGAGTAGGATTTGAACCTACGACATGTACTTTGCTAGAGTACCGCTCGAACCAACTGAGCTATCGAGATACAAACTCCAATCGATGTAAATTTTGTTTTTATGTATGTAGAACTGATGTAAATTCAAAATGTCAAATTACTTATATTAATGGAATGTGAGCCTGCAAAATCGCAAGGATTAACACATACGAAAGCAACTTGACTAATATTAAATTATCATAAGTTTTGTTATGAACGAATAAGTGTAATTAAAAATTATTATTAACTTTGTTAAATAGATAAATAAAAACTTTACCTCGAGTAGGATTTGAACCTACGACCTGTACTTTGCTAGAGTACCGCGCTAACCATCTGCGCCATCGAGATTCAAGCCCAAATTGATGCAAATTTTGTCTTTATGTATGTGCAACTGAAATTCTAAATATAATGACATTATAGTCAAATTACAGTCAAATAATGGAATGTGAGCCTGCAATATCGCAAGGGTTCACACATACGAAAGCAACTTAGCTAATATTAAACTATTATAAGTTTTCTTATGAACGAATAAGTTCGAAAGTAAAGATGAAATTAAAAATTATTTTTAATTTTATTTACATAAAGGAGTAGGATTTGAACCTACGACATGTACTTTGCTAGAGTACCGCTCGAACCAACTGAGCTATCGAGATACAAACTCCAATCGATGTAAATTTTGTCTTTATGTATGTAGAACTGATGTAAATTCAAAATGTCAAATTACTTAGATTAATGGAATGTGAGCCTGCAAAATCGCAAGGATTAACACATACGAAAGCAACTTGACTAATATTAAATTATTATAAGTTTTGTTATGAACGAATAAGTTCAAAAGTAAATATGTAATTAAAAATTATTATTAACTTTGTTAAATAGATAAATAAAAAGTTTACCTCGAGTAGGATTTGAACCTACGACATGTACTTTGCTAGAGTACTCTTATTTATGTATTTAATAAAATTAATAATAATTTTTGAACTTATTCGTTCATAACAAAACTTATAACAAAATTTAATAAAATTCAATCGTACTACACAGGAAATTAAGAAAAACGGAAAAAGTGTTATGCCATGCACAAGAAACACCATCTGGCAAATGACTTATTTTTATTAGTATTAAATATGATATACCATATCATGGCGTTATTATTATGATTATCATAAAAGTTATATCATTCAAATGAAACGTTGATTTTTGGTATAAAATTCTTGCGCTTGGCTTTAATTTGATTTATATCCTTTTGTTGAACGTCTGTCAGGTAGAAGTTATTGTACATTTTAATTGCTTGTATTTGTTCTGGTTTATTATCCAACTGCACTGCCGTAGCATACCATTCGAACGGGTACAGCCAAGTTTCCAATTTAAAGAGCTGGTCTCGGCGGTTTAATGCCTGCCGTTCTGTTTATGTTAACCTCGGTGACGTAGATTAAATTTTTGTTTGATATTGTTATTTATCAACCTTGATTATTATTACATTTTGTTGAACTGAGTCACATCTGACACTATGTAACATGTTATTACCTATTAATAATATAGGTAACTTATATAATGATCATAATGATAACGCCATGATGTAATATAACATATTTAATAATAATAATTTTTTAAGCAGTTCAGAAAAACAAGAAAACATTCGATGAATGTTTAACTGAAATAACAAACTTGGCTAAAATTTGTAATTTTAAAAACTGAATGATGATTTACTAAAAGATACAATAATTTTCGGTATCAAATCGGAACATCTACGTGAGAATTGCTAACAAAAGCAAACCTTGATTTGGATAAAGCAATAATACCTACTTTGCAAGTCTAGTGAACAGGCTTCTAAACAGCTGTTTGAAATAGCTCATGGTGTAAATATCAAGGTAAATGCTCTTAATTGTATAAATGCCAAAACTGAATTTTATTGTAAAAGTCCAATACAAAACATTTAAATAAAAATTCTCTGCTTTTCGTGTAATAAATGTCATCGAAAAGGTCATTTAGAAGATTTTTTTTCAAAAAGCCATAGAAGCGGATCAGAAATGTAAATAAAGTAAACATTACACCAGAGAGTGATTCCAGTTCCGAAGCAGATTCATCTTTTATTTTGTACTTAACTGTACGTTAAAAGATAAAAATCTGGAGTATCTCCACATTCCCGTATGCATGTTTCAAATCCGTCATTTACTTCGGCACCATATAGAAATAATACGATCTGATTGGCTGCGCGGCGTTCTCCGACTAGGTGCCGAAGTCGGGGTGGGAAATAACTCCGGGGTGCCGAAACCAAGGACAGAATCAAAACAAGCCAAAAAAATGGGAATTTTATGAAATAATGCCCTACAAGTAGTTTTTGTTTAATAGTTTAACTTAACTTTATTCAGTTATTAAAGTAGTATATTGCATAAAACATAAACGATAGGTGGTAAAACAAACTAATGCCCTATAGCGTTTGGGACATTGTGGTCAACATTAAACTCTAAATTTCGAGGTCTTTTAATTTTTCTTCGTTTTAAGGAATCTTTCGAAGACCGGCCACCTGCGAAACGTTTTGTTCCTTAAATTAAAGTTTTTCTTCGGCTTAATGTTATAGGTTGTACTTTAATTGCAGCCCTAGATGTATGTTTCCTAAGTAAATAACTACCAGCAGGAGCTAGGTAAGAGTGTACGAGTAGAAATTTTCTTTAAGCGTTGCATGCAGATATTTACTATCTTTAATGAAGTGCCATATGAATTATGGTGACTCTGTAATAAAGTCATAATTTCTGTAAATTCCGTCTTGAAAGAATCGTTATTATTTTCTTCTGGATTTGACATAGTACTAGTTGACTGTGATTCTATGCCTATGCTTCTTTGGTTATCTGGTCAATCAGAATGGGCAGATGTCGATGGAATTGCTGTTCGTAATGACTCATAGAATGTAAGCGGCATAACATTTTCTTCGCCGAAGGCTAGTTTAGCCATTAAATATTTTGATTGTGCAGTTATAGCAGGTGAATCGGGAAAATTTTCTTGAAAATGATTATATACTCCCGCTTGATGTTTG
Organism: Vesta saturnalis; assembly: GCA_036346205.1. Taxonomy (NCBI): domain Eukaryota; kingdom Metazoa; phylum Arthropoda; class Insecta; order Coleoptera; family Lampyridae; genus Vesta; species Vesta saturnalis. Next base: position 422,523 of record JARFJB010002348.1, on the reverse strand, counting down.
AAAAACTTTCCTAATCTTCCCATTTCGCAAGAGCAGAACCCCAGCGCAACTTCAATATCGTACATTATTTCTGGATTACTTTCGCTCGGTACTTTGTAACAATTTGCTTCCAACCTAACTATGTCCTCCTTTTTTACATACGAACATTTCGGTAACTGTGATCTCAAAAGTAGGGCTGTTCTGACTTGTCTGTTATTGGAATAATCGGGAAGTCTTCTTTTAAAATAAGTCTCCATACCTGTGCACACGAAATCTACCAAGGAAACTGCATTGTAGCCTTTATTTCTTAATAAGGCAATGTCTTTAAAAAGTCTAACGTTAACTTCACTAGAATTGTTAGTCTGATGTCCATGCGTCAAAGAGCTACTAAATGCCAGCGACCAATCTTCTCGTCTCTTTCAGTATTTATCAATATACGTTTTCCAATTTGGATCACGCGAAACCACCGCATTAATTTCTTGAGCAACAATATCTTCTATACAGAGACAATAAGCTTCAAATGCTGCTGTCAGGATATTCTTAAAAAGTTTGTATAAAATTTGTCTATGTTCTTTAAGTACGTCGTTGTTCTTATCCCACAGCCACCGCCAGACTGACTGACAAACATGAAATCGGCATAATAAGGCCTTTGATTCTGGCCAAACCAAAGCTATGGCTTGCCTTTCTGATTCGCTATCATCTGTTATTACTTTCGGATACTGTTGGGAGCAAAATGCTGCTGGCAGTATACGTTTCAGTAAATTACAACCAGCTACATAATCTGCTCCTATATGACAAAAAGTCAAGAGGAATGTCACTGTATTACTTTCCGAGTCGCAAGAAGACGTGCTGTCCATAAAAGTAATATCTTTAGCAACTGGCAAATTGTGGGCTCTTTGCATTATAAGGATAATTATTACAATTGCAAATGGTTCCTCTTGAATTTCTACTATTATTCCTTGATCTTTATATACATTATGTTTTTGTTGAAGAACCTGAAATCATTTTTATTATTATTAAAGCTCATTATAACCACTTAAACGCATTACTTCAATAATACCGGGTCCAGTTCTTGCCCCTAAATGGGAAGTTCTCTACTTTCGGTACCAATCATAAACTGTATGTTTTGGTGGATTCATTGAGGCACAAGCAATAGTCACTGAATTTTCCCCTTCTTCCAATTCCAATTTACACTCATGTAGATTAATTGCTTCTTTAACTCATAGTTCATCATTAAAATATGCTTCAAATATTTCTTTAACATTTTTTGAGGGTCGTAAATATGAAAGTGATTCGGAAGTCTCTGAGTGACTATGTTCATGTTTAAAATCTATTTGACCTGGCAATCCATCCTTAAAAAATAAAATTGGTCAACAAGGTATAATGAAAACAAATAAAAACTTATTTTTTAACACCACACCACAAAAGTAAAAACTTAACTTTTTGCAATCTAACATCCATAAATCACAACTTTGAAACAACTCAGTTTATAAACAGCCAAGTTCCTCATTCCTTGGATTGACTATTTAAAATTTACCGTAACAATTTTTTTTTTATTAAACACCCTAAGCCCTAAGTTCAAATTTTAGACAAATTGGGTAAATAATATTAAAAAAAATTCATATGAGTAAACCTGTTTGGGGTACGCTATATGCATGTCTACCTTAACATGAGCATCTTTTTTCATAGTGTCTTTGGTGGTACATTCTATTTTAATGTGGATTTCTGCAGGACACGAACAATTTTTGGGCCGTCCTCGCTTATTACTTTTGGGATCTACTCTCTTATAATTTGTATGATGGCATAGATAAACTATTCTAAAAAATAAGGCACAAATAATACATACTACAAGTTACTTTTATTTTTTAAGTGTATTTAAATTTCATTTATGCCCCGTAAAAACAATCGCACTATTGGTTAGTGATTAGACAAGCGATGCACAACGGCACGCAAGTGCGCATGTCTAAATAATACATTATCAAAGGAACACGTGCTTTTATTTAGATCGGGCGTAAAGGAAACCTGATAAGACTTTAACTGACCTGACAAATATTTTTGTCGGTGATGTTCTAATGGGCCACCAAATTTGGTGCACCCTGTATAAACCAATTATTTCAATAACAATAATATACCTTACCTATCCACAAACCTATTTGACCTAATGTGTACTTTTTAACATTCCAGTTTGTTTTGCTTAATAGACTGTATTCTTCCACCCATTGGCGCAAGCGTCTTTACTTTTTATATCGCTTCGAATACACTTCTCATGAACACACAAATTACGAAACAAGCTAGGTAGTAACTTTTCCATTATTGCGATATAGTCAAACAATGATAATGCAAGATCGCCTGGCGTCTGCACTAGAGATGATGCAACAATATATAAAATAAATATGTATTTAATGTATTTAATTCCGTCTACGATCTCGGCACATCGCAGTTATTTCCAACCCCGACCTCGACACCTAGTCGAAGAACGCCGCGCAGCCAGTCTGATCATGTTATTTCTACACTGTGTTCGTAAAGTATGGAACAAATTAATTTTTAGCTAAACAGACCATTATTATTGCTTCGATTTAATTTAAAGTAGAAATTAATTTGTTCCATACTTTACGGACACAGTGTATATGGTGCCGAAGTAAATGATGGATTTGAAACATGCTTCCCGAATACATACATATATACCACAAAAGTACTAGCGGATTTATATAATTACATAATAAAACTACGAACAATGAAACTGAAACTTTTTGAGTCCCTCAACACCTTTATTCTGCTCTAAAACAAAAATTATAATAAGTTCCTTAAGGATTTTCACTTTTTTAGGTAATGTCCAATGCCTTATATTTAAAACAAAAAGTCAAAATACGTTTATAACTAATTCCTAATGTTTAACACTTGTACAACGTTTGGAATAAGTACGCGATTTTAAAATTTAATGCATATTAAAATAAAATTTTAAAACAATTTTAACAAAAAAAAAGTGATTACGCCGATGGGGAAGTCCGATGATTTAACCGCTAGCTCTATTTATGTTTAACGTCTATTTTTAGCATATTATTAATTTTTTTTTAATTTTTATCATTTTTGTCCATTTTTAGTTTGAATTTTGAATTTTTTAATTTTGACAAACTATTTATTCTTAGCGATCTTAAGAACCCCCAATACCCGACTTTCAAAACAATTTTGCATCCTAAAAACGGTGCGCCACTTGCAGTTTTTTTTTTATGTTTTACTTAGATAATGTTTTACAAAGTTGCAAAATTGATCATTAGCCCACAATACCTGAATTTTAGTCATATCGGATTTTAAACACGATATGCCTAAGATTCCCTTTTCTGATCCGCCATTTTGAATTTTTTAATTTTGACAATTGATTTATACTTAAAAACCCCCATTACCCGACGTTCAAAAAAATCAGTTGATAAACTAAAAAATGCACAATTGTGTACCCTAAAAACGGCGCGCCGCTGGTTATTATATTTTTTTATTTTGAAATTATATAAAAAAAGTATTAGTTTGTTTTTTTAATTATGTAACTTTTTAAAATTTGAAACAATGAATTTTTTAATTTTCTAATCCCGCTAAAAATGCCCAGCCACTGGTTGTATTTTGCTCATTAACGAATTTGACCTAGATTTTATGGCAAAGAATTTTGTACCTAATAGTATCTTGCATGCGTCTGAGAAGTTTCAATTTAATAAACGATTAGTTTACTTGAAAACATTAGAAAACTGTGTAGGTTAACAGGTACTTCCGGTGGTCCTATATGTTTCAAAATTTGATACGGATCTACGATTTTGCCGCATACCAAATTTCATCACTCCAACTTAAAAGATCTTACCGTTATTACGCTTACATACAGACACACACACGCACGCACTCGCGTACGCACACATAAGATAGCCAAATTGGTTACAGAGACCCTCAAACGTGAAAATCCGTCAAAATCTCGAGGTCAAATGTTTTTAATGATCTCAATACCTTCTCTTTATTATACTTCGTATAGCATGCGGGAATGTAAAGATGCTATCAAACTCAACATAATTACAGAGTGATCCCGCAATACTAGGGAATGGATCATGTCAAACCAGGCTTAATTATTAGAGTGTCAATAACGGTAGTAACTTATATGGACTAGGTTGTATAAAGTCCTTTGAATATAACATTGACTTAGTTGATGAAATATATATATATATATATATATATATATATATATATATATATACATATATATATATATATATATATATATATATATATATATATATATGATCTCAATACCTTCTCTTTATTATACTTCGTATAGCATGCGGGAATGTAAAGTTACTATAAAAACTCAACATAATTACAGAGTGTTTCCGCAATACTAGGGAATGGATCTAACCAGGCTTAATTATTAGAGTGTCAATAACGGTAGTAACTTATATGAAGGACTGGGTTGTATAAAGTCCTTTGAATATGACATTGACTTAGTTGATGAAACCAGATTTACAAAATCACGTAAGAAAATTACACACACGCACGCACGCACGCACGCACGCACGCACGCACGCACGCACACACGCACACAGCACACGACACACGACACACACACGCACAACGTACACACGCACACACGCACAACGTACACACGACACACACACGCACACACCACACGCACACGCACACACGCACACACGCATACACGTACACACGCACACATGCACACAGTCACGTACATACGCACTACACGCACACACGTACACACTGCATACACTACGTACATCACACGCACATACGTACACATACGTACACACGTACACATACGTACACACATCGTACACATACGCTACACATACGTACACATGCACATACGTACACATACGTACACACTACGACACTACATGCACATCGACACACGACACATCACGTACACACGCACATACGTCACACATACGCACAACGTACATACGTCACATACGTACATACGTACAGCGACATCACGCACACACGCGACACAGCGTACACGTACATGCGCTACACACGCGCTACACTACGCGCA
>JARFJB010002348.1:355000-407500 GCA_036346205.1 Vesta saturnalis | reverse complement strand
AAATGTCGTCTCCAGCTCATTTTTTGGGAATGCTTCCAAGGTGCGCATCGACGCTCTTCGGGTGGTCTCAATGCCATCAAAAACGCATCCTTTCAACTTCATTTTAATTTTTGGGAATAGTACTAAGTCACATGGTGATAAATTAGGTGAAGACGGTGAATGATTTAACACAGACTTGATTTCGTCCCAAAAACTGACGAACAATCAACGATGTGTGAGTCGGTGCATTATCGTGTAAAAGACAACAGGCGTCATAATCGCGATATTCTGGTAGAATTTGGCGAATTCTGCCCTACAAACGTTGTAAAACTACCAAATAGAAAGTAGCAGTGACTGTTTGACCAACTGGGACGAACTCGCGGTGGTTGATGCGCTCGCCATTAAAGAAAACATTCTATTGATTTTTTTATGGAACCTTTCGTGTTTTGTTGGCTTGGGGTGATGATTTCGACTTCCATTCGGCACTTTAACGCTTTGTTTTAGGGCAATACTGATTTCAGTAAGGTTGGGCAGTTATTTGCTGCTCGTACGATCTCTCTGGAAAGTTGTACTCTCATCAATTTTTGCTCTTCAGTTAGTGTGTGTGGAACAAACTTAGTAAAAACTTTGTTTTGCCCAAGTCCTCCTTCAGAATTTGACGAATTGTTTCTTTGTTGGATACGAATTCTTGCACTTTGGGAATCGACTCTACTACTTGTAATGTTTCGTTTGGCAATTTGAGCCCCACGGGTTGGACAACAAATCGTAATGGAACGAGCCCTATACTGGAGAGCCAAATTGTAATGGTATTTCTTCGTTAAAAGAAAATATTTTAACTTGAAGTAATATTTCGCCCCCAGGTTGGGTGCCAATTTGTGATGATACTATCTCGTACTGATTCACTGAATAATAAAGCTACCCGATGAGTAGTAATGGTTCGTCTTAAAAACCAAATTGAATAAGAGACCAATATGAAATGTATTAGGTTAATAAACCGTATTAATTATATGCCTAGGCTAGCCCTTTGCTATATGACATTCATGTAGTTATAATTTACTTTCAATATAAATTATAATATTTCTACAACAACACTGATTCAACATATCTCCAAAATCGAGTAGAGGTACTAGGTTATGATCTGAATTCCAGTTTAATATTTGTTCGTTTAAAGGTTAGTCTAACTCAACTATGAATCAAACTATCTTGACGTAATGTTGTAACTTATTAGTTAGTAATTGTTATTAATATTTATAAATAAAACATTATTGTTAAGGCTGTCAGAATTCAAATAAAGTCACTGAAGCTATCAGTTACTTTAAGGTGTTTTTTTAGGTCTCAAGTTTATTTATAATATAAGTGACCCTTGGATATAACCATTGGTTTAGTCCAATTTACTAATCTCAATCAGTACTACACTCTGGCGTTATATACTCCCTTTACCTAGGAACAATAACTAACATATTACGCTTTGACCTTCTTAAATTTACACTAAACTGGGACAATTATATATATATATATATATATATATATATATATATTCTGTTTCAATCTATTTACTTTATCATTAAGTTAATGGTAAAAAAAATGATGGGTATACTTCCAGTACGCAACCATTGGGTTATTCAACACAATATAAAACATGAAATACTTTGTAGTTTACCATGCTTCGATCACCCTATCAATAATTGGTTTTTGACAAAGCAATTTACTTGAGTCACTATCAGCTTACTTACACAACTTAAGTTATTTTACTTTATTTACTTTATATCAAGTGGAATTACCATCCTAATTTAAGATGCAATTATTTAAACCATTTATATTCACTTAATTTATTGTTAATTTCCAAGTTTAAATACAGTTAACAATCCTTAAGCCTTTTGATTATAATTAATATCTGTGGCGAAGACCAAGTCTTCATTAACTTTATTTTGAAAGTATAATGTAAATTATATAGGTTTGTTCACTTGTGCACATACACATTTAAATTACTGCTTCAACACAATTTAGGTCTATTTAAGTCAGTTTCCTTTTATCTGACTGTGTCACTTTTAACTTTTGCTAAAATCACTAATAGATTTGTGTCTGTATGTTTAATAAATAACATGAAGTTTATTTGACAACCTATCTTATAAAATGGCCGCGGTTACTTTCAATGATCAACAACCCTTGTTGACATTAACAATTTAGATACAACGAGGGACAAGCTGCAATTAGCCAAATCCGGTGAGTAAGGAGGATGTTATATAATTTTGATTTGTGTTCCGCTAAATACTGAACAGTTGTCCCTGCTGTATGGGACGACGCGTTATCATGATGTAACATGATTTCCTTTCTTGGTACTTTACTAAACACAGTAGGCAAACAATTTTCAACATACCATTTAGGGTCTTCTGATCTTCTAATTTAATTGCGGCTACCAAACCCGTACTTCTAAAAATACTGCGTACATAACTTTTTTCATTGCTCGTTGTTTTTTCATCATCGTAGGGGTTTCCTCGTCTTCATGTATCCAAATTCAGCTTTCTTGGCGAGTGGGAACATAAAAAAACGGTACGTAAGTTTCATCGCCAGTTACAATTTTAGAAATAATTTGATGGCCTCCAACATTCAACATATCTAAAGTTTGTTGGCAAATTCTAACACGTTCTGCTTTTTGTAAATCTGTCAGATGATGCGGTACAAACCGGGTTACAACCTTTTTCAAATGTAAATGTTCGTGCAATATTGATCTCACTTGCGAGGATCCAATCTTCAGATTGGACTCTATCATTGCATAAGTTATGTGGTTGTTCTCTTCCACCATCTTCTTCACCGCAAAAATGTTTTCGGGGTTAGCAGCAGTTAAAGGAGGGCCAGCTCCTTTTCTGTGTACCACCGACTTACAACCTCGCTCAAATTCTTTATACCGTCTATAAACAGTTGCCAATGATGGTGCGAGAACCCCAAATGCCGACTTTAAACTTTCCTCACACTCATACGCGCTCAAGCCTTTCTTGAAATTATAGTAAATCATTATCCGAAAGTTTTCTCGTGATAATTCCATTTTTTCGATAACAAAAGCTTATTCTATGGGCTATTTCTCAGACACTATTCAACCGACTTACACAAGCTAAACTGCAATTGATTGATAAAATAATGCATTATTTAATAAACAACAATTTGTTTTACATGGGTAACTAGATTTTTCAATTCTCATAATTGCAGCTTATCCCTCGTATCAGCAACCGTCTCGTATAAAGGCTGAATTAAAGCTTTTTATCTCAAGTTCGGTACTTCTATTTATAACCTTTTACCCCTAAATCAAAAGGGATATTTTATTTAAACAATGAAAATTCGTAGTGTGATTTATAAGACGGCCCTGGTGACATTCTTTAAATTTACTTTCTTGCTGCGCAAAATAAACAAAAACTTTGGATAATTTTTAGGCCAAACATGACTTTATTCTTGTAATTTTCCTATATTATTAGCATCCTAATACAACCGAATTACGTTTTTTTCCCGATAAAAAGCGATTACAACATCAATTTCTGATTGATTTTATATGAAAATTTGTCGGCCGCACCTTAAAATAAGAAAGACGTCATTAAAATTATTTTTGCTAAATTCAAACCGGCGCAACGGTTATGTGCAAAACAAATGTGCAATCCTCGTTTATCAAAACATGATCTTTCAATTGCTACTTAATTCTCTATATTTCTTTGAAATTCTCGCCAAATTTCCATTGATAAGTGGCGAAGTGAAGACTCGTTACCTTTTATTATTTCGAAAGAATGTTAACTTTTATTTTAATAGAAACATTAGTTTATACTTCGCTTTAAAATTGATTTTTTTTGAACGTCCAATTGTAACTTAATTTGAACCTGAGTCTACGATACGTTATATTTAAACAAAATATTTCAGTGTATTCGTAATTTATTTTAAACCCCTACCAGTGGCGTAGCTTAATTCTTATATATTTAAATTTTTGCAAAATATACATGTTTATACATAAGTACTATTTAATGAATATCGTGAACAAAAAACAATGTTGCACTTCATATTCGAATTGATGTTGGCCTTTCCACTCGTCCGTGGTTCACCAGTGATTGTTGGCCTCCCAAAAATCGTTTTGAACGTTTCTGTCACTGCTGTGCCAAGTTTTGCGTGAAATTTAATAACGTTGTTCCATGATTGTGTTCCGACGCGTAATAAATTAGGCTGATGAACGAAATGACATAAACCTGACATATATCAACCAATTTCCATAAAATCTTTAGGGTACGTTCACAAGAGCCCAACTTCAAAATGACAATTTCAATAGATGTTGCTTCTGGTTGCTGAGTTAAAGCTTCAGTCCTGGACTTTAATTAATCCTGGTACTATTTTAGTATTATTAGATTTCTCCAAAGCATTTGATACCGTCAATCATGAATTATTATTAGCAATTGTAAACTTTATTGGTTTTGATAAACCTTCAATTTTGTCGATGTCTAATTAACTAATTGGACGGTGTTAAAAAGTTCACCATGGGAACACGTACTCCAAATGTAAAAGAAACCACCTGTGGGATACCAGAAGGCTCAGTATTAGGCCCACTTTTTTTTCCATTTACTCATCCAACATTATAAGTAAACTAAAATTTTGTAATTATCATCTTTATGCCGACGACACGCAGTTGTATTACTTATTTCATAAAACCGAATTACAAAGGGCAACTAGCGAAATTAATTGAGATTTGAATAACTTTGTCACTTATGCTGCAGAACATTCCTTATTTGTAAACCCCAGCAGATCCAAGCGAATGTTGTTTGGCTTCCATCATGACAAGGAGTTAAGTAATGAGATCTGCTCAAATGCTCATATATAAATTGGAGACTGTAGGTTAGAATTTGTGGATGTTACGAGGAATTTAGAACTTATGATTGACATCATTCTAAAATTTGAACGTGTTAAAAAATGTATTCAAAAAGTATTTTCAAATTTACACTGCATATACAGTATTAAAAATATTTTATCGTTTAGTTCGAAGATTATCTTCTCCAAATCTCTGGTGACGTCACATTTCACATACTGTAGTTCTGTTTATGGGCTATCCCTTTCCAGGGAATATATGCGCAAAACATAAGTCGTTCAAAATTCTTGCGCCAGACTTATTTTTGGGTGTAAAAAATACCAACATACTATATCAGACAAGCTTAAGATTGTTTAGTGGCTAAACATGAATAAGTGGCGACTTCTCCACTCGCCTTGTCTTTATTATAAAGTAATACTTTATAAGACACCCGCGTACCACTGCAATAAAATTACTTTCAGAACGGATATCGACAATATTAACATCCGGCGCTAAGATATAATTTCGGTTCCCTTTCACAATCTTCAATTCTTTAAAAGGCCATTTAGTTATAACATTTGCGCCATACACAAAATTTAAGATTGCATTCAATAAATTACTTTTTCGATGCTTTGTTTTAGTGTTGTACAGTTAGCCTAGTCTGAATGCATACGCAGTTCACGGTTAAATGGTAGACCACAGAGAAAGAACTTTTATTCTTTCTTTGTGAACTTCGCCTTTGGGCATAAGGGCACATTTTCGTTTTATGGTTTTATTTATTTATTTTTTATTCTCTTCCTTTTAAAAATATTATTGTTATTACATTTAATTTCATTTGTACTCTTTGAAACCAATAAGGACAGTACTATTATTGTTATTATTGTTATTATTATTTGACGATCAGTAACACAATGGTCCTCTTCAATCATGTTCCAAACAATACCAATAGTGTTTTCGTTAACGGATCTATTCTGCTTAAGACTTGCATTAACAGTACGGCGAATCCCCAGTGCTACAGCGTAAACATGTACAGTAACTCCAAAAAATGTGACGACCATATTTTTATTTTGGTTTTTTCACGAACGACCTTTGTTGGAGCCGACTCATTCTCAAAGACCCAAACAGTCAATAGTTGCTTTTTTTCAGGATCATAGCAGTATACCAAGATTTCATCGACTGTAATGATGTACACCACATTTGACGATCAGTAACATGACGGCCCTTTTCAATAATGTACCAAACAAGAGCGTTTGCATTAACGACTCTTTTCTACTTAGGAGCTCGAAAACTGCCATTTAAGCAAAGTCATGTTTGAAATTGTAAAAAATCACATCTCGATAACGCTCTTTACCCAATTTCATGACTTCTTCTGGAAAGCATGACTTCAAACTAGTGTATTTTAAATATGATCAGATATATTTGTGAACTGTCACTGTCATTAAACTTGTAAACAACTAACTTTAAATGTAAAACAAAATTTCTTGAAAAACATCATAGCCTGCTAGATAGTCTCACCATATATTGTCTTGCGAAACACAAAGTATCAGTGGCGTGCATTTTAAATTAAATTTATTCATCACAGATACAGACTAAAACATAGGAATTAAATTAATTTTAATTAATAAGCAAGCTTAGACTTACACCACATACATAAAGGGTTGGTAATACATGCTATCAAGTCGAGATTTTTACGATAATTTTGTTAATAATTCTATTTTAAAATGCTAAAGGAATTTTCCCCCGTAGAGCGGTGTGATGCGTTGATAATACCCTCCCCTATATTTTATCTCGGAAACGGTTCATCCTATCAAGTTGAAACTATCAAGATATTTTCCACAATAAATCTACTTTAAAACAGTAAACGAATTTTCTTCACACTTTAGTCTGAAGGGTTGATAATACTCACCCCTGTATTTTATCTCCGATACGGCACATACTATCAAGTTCTATCTAGTTTAAAACACTAAAATAGCTTTTCTCCGCACTGCCGTCTGAAGGGTTGATTATACCCACCTCTATACTTTATCTCGATAATGGTACATACTGTCAAGTTGAAACTACTAGGAAAATATCCCGTCGTCAATAGCAACGGATAATCTAGGGATATTTTCATACAGAATCCCCCATGTGCTTGAATTAATTACCGGAAATTTCTTCTCGTCACAAATGTTTTGAGAAAATTTCCAAGCACTAGGGAGATTACAAGTGATAATTTCCACAATAAATCTAGTTTAAAACACTACAATAGCAGCTCAGACGAGTAATTAAGTGATTAATTAATCTTATGTGTATATACAGGGTGGATACTCTAAGTGGAATAAATTCTGTAACTCAAAGGGGTGAGGTCCGAGAAAAATCATGATAGGCATTCTTTATAATTGTTTCCAGCCTCAATGGTTACAGTTTCTCCATATATCACTGGAAGCCATAACTTTTTTCAAATGTAAGGGTAGGTCAAATGATACACCGTGCGAAAGCTTGTATTAAGAGGAATACAACGCTGTATTTATTTTCTCGGACATTTGAAAAATAAATTGAAAAACCCTAAATGAACAACTTTCTCTGGCTCAATGATATTTAATTTGGGTCTCTGTTAAGAAACAAATGTACACCATTTTGAACATCTTTAAAGTTATGGGTGTACCTCATAAGAAAAGAATTTTTGCAGAGAAGTCGTTAAATCTTAGTTTCTTAAGAAAGTTCTCAAATGAAACTTCCTTGCTAAGAGGGTGCGTTTATTTGTGTATAATTTTTGATTCTGATTTTTTTGTTTAACAAAATAATGTTTACAATTTTGAGATAATAAATATTGCGTTGTATTCCTCTTAATACAAGCTTTCACACGGTGTATCTGACCTACCCTTACATTTGAAAACAAAAGTTAGGGGTGGCTTCACACCCGGAGGTGGATATATGGAGAAACTATAACCCCTAGATTGAGGGCTGGAAACAATTATAAAGGATGCCTATCATGATTTTTCTCCCGGACTTTACCCCTTTGAGTTACAGAATTTATTCCACTTAGAGTATCCACTCTGTATGTTAGGAATGTAAATATATGTACAGGTTGTCCCATTTTGGTTGTCCTCGCAGGGTATCTCAGTTATTAGCAAAGATACAGAGATGCGGTTTTCGCGAACGTTGGCTACTTTTTTGTGAAACGAAAGATGACACAAACATAATTACTCTAGCTCTTCTCATTTTTGAGATACAGGGCGTTTTTGAAAAAGTTGCATTTTGAGACAGCCCCCGTATCTCAGCTATACGATAACTTATAGAAAAGTGATAAGTGTTCTTTATATAATTTTTCCGTAGAATGCAGTGCTGTTTTCAGAATGAGTATACGGGGTCAGGTCAAAAGTTATCGGGATCAACTTCATTTTTTAAATGGGACACCCTGTCTATTTTCTCATAATTAAATTTCTCTTGTTCTAAGCACTTCAAATATATATAACAATTATCACTTATTTTGATAAATAGCGTGATATTTTGTATTATTAACTGAATTTCTTAGTGGGCTTTGAATTCGTAATCTTCTATTGTTTTTTTTGTGCCTAATATAGAAAACCATCATTATGTAATTATATGTCATTGAAGAAGATACAAATTTCGGCAAAATAATTTATTTTATTTCCAGAATTGTTGATTTGAAACTCATATAAATATTGGATGTATTTATTTATAAATTTAGAGACAAACGAAGATAAGAAGAATTAAAATTTTATAAATATTGCTCAATTTGTTGACCATTATGGTCAAGACAAATCCTACATCTCCGAAGAATTTCTTGAATGGATCTTAATAAAAATAGGGTCTTAAACGTAGTTCTTCAAAGGCTTTCTTGTAGCATTCATCAAAGCTTCTTGAGTTTCATACTGTCTTTGATGAATTTTATTTTTAAGGTAGCCCCACAAAAAAATCTAAAATTGATAGGTCTGGGGACCTTGCTGGCCAATTAACTGGCCATTGTTACCAATCCAATGGTTTTGAAACATTGTATTGAGGTAATCTCTTACTAGTCTTGCATTGTGGCAAGGTGCCCCGTCTTGCTGAAAATAAACCTCTCTTAGCTGGGCTAACGGAATATCATCAATCAATTCTGGAAGGCAAATGTCCAAAATTTCCAAATATCGTTGATGGTTCAAATTGCCTTCAAACATGTAAAATGTTAATCTGCCTCCTAAAATGAAACAGGACACATTGAACCCAAACCTGCCTCGCTGCTGACGGATCACGGTAACATGCCGATTTTCGTTAGACCAGAAACGATTCGTTGCACGATTGTAAATTCCGGCGGAGCTTATATGGCTTTCATCCGACCATATAACTAAACGACCAAAATTACCATTTTCTTCACTTTTCTGAATATACCATCTACAGAAATCGATACGCAATTGAGCATCACCCGGATGCAAGTGGTGGATGACTTGAGGTATATATGGTTTATAATGGTATTTTTAAATATTTTTGATACTTTCGTTTTTGAAATGCCCACCGATTCTTCTATTTTTCTGCAAGACGTATAATTTTCGTTAACAGTGACCTCTGCAAGGACATTTATTTCATTATTTTCTTCGTTTTCTTTTCTATATGTTTTGGCGCGTGGCCTTTCAAACGATCCGTGATTTTCCAAATTTTGTTTTAACCTAATGAATGTTTTTTACACGGTTGCCTTCTTTCCGGAAATCTATAATATTCACATTTTATTTAACTCAAATGATGACTAACATTCCAGTAAATATAAATACTTTTCAAAATATATTTCCTTCGCTTGCTCTGCATTAAAATTTGTTTGGTAATAAACCCCAATCATATCTAATTTCTCATAGTTCTCGTACCTAAATTATTCGCCATGGTTTGAAACTTTGTAAAAATTCAAAATAACGAAAAGAATATTGAAAACTTTACTAACAATAAGGATCTCAACAATCAACAAATTTGCAAATATTGACAAATGTCAAAAAAATGAAGTTGCCATGGTAAAACAATTGCAGTACCAAAGGCCACTAACAAATCCAGTTAATAATTTGAAATACTGCGCTATTTGTATAAAAAAATGATGAATGCTATACATATTTGAAATGCTTAGAACAAGGAAAATTTAATTATGAGAAAATAGACAGGGTGTCCCATTAAAAAAAATGAAGTTGATCCCGATAACTTTTTGACCTGACCCCGTATACTCATTCTGAAAACAGCACTGCATTCTACGGAAAAAATTATATAAAGAACACTTTTCACTTTTTCTATAAGTTATCGTATAGCTGAGATACGGGGGCTGTCTCAAAATGCAACTTTTTCAAAAACGCCCTGTATCTCAAAAATGAGAAGAGCTAGAGTAATTATGTTTGTGTCATCTTTCGTTTCACAAAAAAGTAGCCAACGTTCGCGAAAACCGCATCTCTGTATCTTTGCTAATAACTGAGATACCCTGCGAGGACAACCAAAATGGGACAGCCTGTACTGTAATTATGAATAAATAAATTTGAAAAACAACTTTGGAATCAAATTTCACACAGTAATAATTGTGGAATGTAGTTTGTGTTACAATTTTCCAAGGCATGAAAAAAATGAACACTCAATAATATAATACAATTTATAATATAACATAAATATTTTCATGAATCAAATTAATGTTTTGTATACTTGCGACGCCACTGAAATATGCAGATTACCGCGCTTACAATATTTAAAACAGGAAGAGTGCGCATTCGACCTTCAAACATTCTTTCTCCGTGAGAACAGTAAGTAATAAGGATTGCAAGATATTTATAGTATTTTAATTTAGTTAATGTTAATGTATTCAAAAGCAGGTTACGGATCACATCAATGGGCAAATATTTTGATTGACAATGAAACTATTTAAATAGGGTTATTGAAGATTTAGTTCTTACACGCTTACACCTTTAGAATGTGACAGAAACACAGCTCATGAGTAATCACAAAGTACTTTTTAATTTTTTGTGAAAAAAAGCTGATCTATTTTGCATAACACAACTGTAACCATGATTTCCTTTTGGCTTTAGGGAGTTACTGCAACAATTGTTAATTTAACATTTATCCACTCTTGTACAAACCTTCCTGGATAGGGTTGGTATTATCAACTCCTCAAACGGCAGTGCGGGGGAAAATTCCTTTAGTGTTTTAAACTACAATTATTAGGGAAATCAACGTGAACATTCCAACTTGATAGTGTGTACCGTTTCCGAGAAATAATACGGAAGTTGGTATTATCAACCCCTTAGATGGTAGTGCGGAGAAAAATAGTTTTAGTGTGGTAACCTAGAAATATGAGGAAAATTATCGTGAAAATTCCTCCTATATAGTATGTGCCATTTCCGAGTTGCAATATGAGAGTAGGTATTACCAACCGTTTAGATAGTGCGGGAGAAAGTTCTTCTAGTGTTTTAAACTAGAATTATTAGGAAAATATCTTGAAAATTCCAACTTAGTATGTACCGTTTTGGAGATGTAGTATGGGGTGGGTATTATCAACCCTTTGTGAATGTGGTGCAAGCCTCGGGCAATACAATGATTAAAATAATTTTTATCTCCATGTTTTAGTCTGCTTCTGCCTTACGAATAAATTTAATTTAAATTGCACGCCACCGACACTTCGTACACCTGCAGACATTTTAGCCGCTCTTTTCACACTGGTGTCCAAGAAGTGTAAGTGATAATTAAATAATTATTATTCTAAAATATTTGTTAAAATAGATATCTGCAATCATTTTTGCATGATTCATATAAGTTGAATATTCAAAAAAATGTAGCAATGCAGTCCTCTAAAACCCATTGAAGGATCTTACAAAAATTATAATATTTTTACGTATCACAAAATGCAAACCGAATACAAGTTCAGAAGATTCAAACCTAAATGCTTATTTAACATTGAGTCACACGTGTTTGTTCACGTAAAAACTATTAAATGGAGTTAACAATGTTGATAATAAAACACATAAGCTATAAAATTTTTTTGCTGTAACAAAACTGAATACACTTTCAAAAGATTAAACAAATCATTATGTAGAAATTACAGTTAACTTTGTGTCTCATATTTGGTCGCATGACCCACCAAAGCCCTTTTGTTTTTAATGGTTATATAATTTCCATATAATAATTTTTATTTAATCTTAGAATCTAAACTGAGTTTTTGTACATTTTGTGTAAACATTGTAAATTTGATTACATTTGTAACACGATGTGAAAAAGTGTTTTACAACTGAATATAATTTACGCACAAGTGCAGATTGTGTCAAAGTTTTCAAACTTGTATTCAATAAATTTGTTTTTATTTTCAGTGTAGGAAATGAACAAATGATCAACCATATTCCATATTCGATTAAAAATTATTATTAATTTTATTAACTACATAAATAAAAAGTTTACCTCGAGTAGGATTTGAACCTACGACATCTACTTTGCCAGAGTAGCGCTCTACCCACCTGAGCTAGCGAGATATAAGCCACAATCGACGTAAATTTTGTCTTTATGTATGTAGAACTGATGTAAATTATGTATATTTACTTTTGAATTTAGTCTTTCATAACAAAAACTAATAGGATTCCACATTTGTTTTTGAATCGGTATTCTGACTTCAGACAATCTTCTGAACCTTTATATATTTGTGTGAATCTCTTCCAAGAGTTTAGCGGGTGATGTACTTAAGTATGTGACACATGTGAATATGTAAACGTTTGAACATAACGTTCTGCTGCGCTGGGCAGCTGGGTTAGAACGAGCTGAACATGTATATTTAATTGCGTTTAATTTACGATTTATAAACTGTCTAGTTATATCTAGTTAAAATCTTTGGATAAACAAATAGGACAACTGTCTAATGTTTGAATCGCCGAATATGTATCGATTCTGTTTATAATGTGAGTTTTAGGCCACTTTGAGTAGGAATGTACAAATATAAAAAAATAAATTCCCATAAAATTTCCTACATAATGAACATTATACTATTTCAAATTGCAATGAAGGGTACTGCCAGCAATGCTTAGTTGCAACTGCCATAGGATTTCTTTGATTTAAGCATTGTTCAACACAATTTGAAACCAAATGCTTAATTTCTTTTTCTATATCCGGCTACGATCAGTAGCTTTGAGCTAAAGTCAGCATTCTATTCATCGCAAATGTGCCGAATGGAGATCATTTAGGATGACGTGTCTATACTTCTTTGTGATTGATGTATACCATATCTATCACCATACGTAATTCGTTTGCCTCGAGTAACCCGTATAATAGAGGCTAGTAGCAGTAGCAATGTCGTCCGGTAAACCGATAACACATTCATTTGTTGTTTGAAAATCATCAGCCTAACCTAGACAATGCGTCAACTTTTGCGTTAGCTTTAGAGGGTTTATATTTTATTTCAAAATTAAAGTCAAAATTAAACAACTACTTCATAGTGCTGCACATGTGCAGCTGAGGGATGTGGTAAGACTGTAGTGGGTGAAAAATTTTAACAAGAGGCTTGTGTACAGTGAAAAGTATGAATTTCCTTCCACACTTACGAGTATATCTTATGGGTAGATAGGGGACACTCAGATGGTTCCTATATTTAATGGGTTTCAGCTTCTTAGCAATCGGTCAAAAAATGTGATATTGAAATGAAACCGGACATATTCGTTTTGCGGTCCTCTGAGTCCAAAAAGTGGTGTCCTAAAAATGTCAAAAATGTTTGTGTGTGGGTGTGCGCCAGCTCCGTGCTTGTACGTGCGCGTGTGTGATGAATTTTTCGTTCGCCATATCTCACATGATTGTATTTATGACCTGAATGTTAAGACTCGTGATTTTTTGTGGTGGTGGAGTTTCGGGGAACGGGGTAGGGGGGAAATTTGATTTCTTTTTCGTCTGCCATAACTCAAAAATTGAAAAAAAATTGACGTTTTGTGTAAAACCTAAATGTCTAGATCTCAGTAATTTTTGGTGGTTTTTGGAGTTGCCCGGTAAGGAGCAAGAGAAAGAAAATTGATCTTTTTTCGAGATAACTGAAAACATTTAAAGCAATTGTATTGAAATTTAACTTGAGTACGTATGATCTAAATGTAATTTTTGGCGATGAGAGTTGGGGGATAAGGGGTATACTTGATTTCTCTTTCTATCGCAATAACTCAAAAGTTTGAAAAGCGATTAGATTAAAATTTGACAATTATTTAAGATATAAACGTCTGATCCGCAGTGGAGATTGGTGTAGAAATTACAGTGTAATATAAATAGCATGTAACAATGTGCTTGAAACTTTTTATAAATGAATACAAAAACGCATTATGTCAAATAATAGCGCTAATGTTTAAAATACAATATAATTCCACAATTCCTTTTTTATAATTATTTATTTCTCTACGCATATTTAGAAATTGAACTGCACGTTCTGTAATTTTATTTATATTGGACAACCACATAGGAACTTTGATATTAGATAAAAAACACATTAGATGTTACAAATATAAACGCACAGCATATCAAAGTATGTTAAACATTTAATAGTAAATAATCATCTTATGACTTCATTAAATTTTTACATTTTTGTAATAAAAAAGGCAAATTAGATGTTTTGGAAGCATTCGACATGGAAATTTATAAATATAAACAGAAACTACCTTTAATGAACGAACAGGTTGATATTATAGAGTCACCTTTAAATATGGAATTATAATTTACAACAAATTTGCTGGTTTACTTTAATGATTTGTTACCATAACTACTTATTTGTTATTTCACTTATACATTTTCTCTTGATAATGATACATGTTGTATTGAAATGTGTAGAGAAATAAATATTTATATGAAAGAAATTGTAGAATTGTATTGTGTTTCAAACATTAGTGCTATTAAATATGGAAATCCACGAATTTAAGTTAAAGAATATGAATTTAATCAAATCCATTATACTACCGACCATCGCCACATTAAGTGAATACAAAAATATCACCTATGGAGTAAATAAATACATTATAAAATGACATTCTACCACGACCGTCTTAGATGAGGTAGTCAAACCCTTGTTCATAACGACGACATAATCTCACAAACTCATGATATGAAACCAATTCGCATATCAAACTTGACCTATTTACAAACATTAAATACGAAATAGAAACTACCTAAATCTTAATAAACATGTACAACGGTGTAACAAAGTAACGGGTTGCAAAACTACCACTGCTAGTAGACAAACCAAATCCAAAACTAAAGTGGTTAACGACCCTCATTGCGAAAAGGGATTTTGTTATAGTATATCATGTAATTAGTAATAGTTATAATATAACATTACCTGTATGTGTGTAAATCATTTTATAAATAAATTTGTTTTTTTGTAAGAAAATTCAGTGACATCCAAATTCAAACTATTATACAGGGTGTTCCAGTTTTTTTATAGCAGGACTTTAATAGTCGATAGAGCTTTCAAAATTAAGACAAAAAGTTCATATAAACATAGGTTGCCAAACGCGTAGTTTTGGAGATACAGGGTTTCAAAGTTTTAATTTTTTTTTCAGTTCTTTTAATTTATCTTCAAAACTATTTAAAATAATAAATCCAAATTTAGTACACATATTACACTCGTTAAACTCAATATTAAGAGTAGTTTAACGTTCATCAGTATCTACAGGATAGTACATTTTCTGGGGTGGTACGCCCTTTATCCCCCCCGAACTTTTTTATGCGACGCCTCTAGCTCTTAAAAACCAAAAATTTAGATTGCCCAATTGATTTAGGAACTTTTTTGCCTTTTTTTTCAAAAAATGCATAGTTTTTGAGATAAATTAGCTGTAATCCATGAACAGCTTCCAAATGGTAAGTAAAAAACGTCTGATGCTCCCGCAAAAATAGTGTGTCATGAAAAGAACAATAAAAAAAAAGAATCAAATTATGTCAAATCTCACGTTTTATTTTAAATACGACTTGTGCATAAGAAAGAATGTAATTTATTTAAATATTTTATTGTGTTAATTTTTATTGCAAAAGTGATCTTTTAAAATACCATTTTTGTTTTCTAATCAAGAAATAGCGGATATCCATTTTATTTATGGCTTTGTAAATGGAAGTTCAGCAGCAGCAGCTCGTGAATATAGGCGAATATTTCCTTTTAGAAGAGCTCCGCATCCTTCAGTATTTGTAAGAGTTCACCAACAAATTATAAGTCAGGGGTTAAATAATGTGCATGGTCGTCAAAATAATAATCATAGGCAGCAATGAAATATTGCACGACGAATTTTGGGTGAATTCGACAGAGATCCCACAACTAGCATTATAAGAGTATCCGTAGCTTTAAGTGTAGTCTCAAATACTACTATACACCAAACATTAATTCTGGATCACCAATATCCTTACCATCTACAACCTGTTCAAAGACTACAACCAGGGGATGCAGAACGTAGAGTTGCGTATTGTCGATGGATTCTTGCTGAAAATAATAACAATCCAGGTTTTTTAAATAATTTTTTATGGACCGATGAATCCTGCTTCACTCGCCGTGGTGTGGTAAATTTTCGCAACCAGCACGTTTGGGCACATGAAAATCCACATGTAGTTCGCCCGAAACATTTCCAACAACAATTTAGTGTGAACGTCTGGATAGGTATTTACAATAATCACCTTTTTGGACCCTACTTTTTACCACCTCGAATGAATGCTGCGGCTTTCTTGGAATTCTTAGAGAATGAACATGGGAATATGTGGGAACATATTCCCTTAAATTTACGAAGAACGGTTTGTTTCCATCTTGATGGTTGTCCAGCTCATTATAGCAGAATCGTTAGAAACTGTCTGGACAACCATTATCCAGGAAGATGGATCAGTCGTGCAGGCCCAGGGGGTATTTAAAAGAAAGGGTGTATGCAACTCCTGCGACAACAAGAGATGAACTCATTAATAGGATTAGGGATGCGTGTAATGAAATAAGACAATCTTTAGTTAATATTCCACGTGCAATTATTCGTCGGTGTGAATTATGTATTCAACAAAATGGTTCACATTTTGAACAGCTTCTTAAAATTTATTTATTATTACGATAGCGTTTTTGTTTTGTTGTTATAGGTTAAGTTTATTTGTTTAATTTATTTATTTCGTTCGTTTCTTCTTGTTAAAATCTTAAATAGAAATTCTTTCCAATTTTTTCCAATAAATACGTATTTTTTTAATATTTATTTTGTTGTTTTACTTTTATTTTCCTTTATTTAATTCAACTGAGAAGTTAGGAAAAAATCAGTGGAGTACTACTTTTTATTAAGAGACAAAAAAACCTTAGAATTGACATAATTTGATTATTTTTTTTATTGTTCTTTTCATGGTACACTATTTTTTGCGGGAGCATCAGACGTTCTTTACTTACCATTTGGAAGCTGTTCATGGATTACAGCTAATTTATCTCAAAAACTATGCATTTTTCGAGAAAAAAGCAGAAGACAGAAAAGTTCCTAAATCAAATGGGCAATCTAAATTTTTGGTTTTTAAGAGGTAGAGGCGTCGCATGAAAAAGTTCGGGGGGGATAAAGGGTGTACCACCCCAGAAAATGTACTGCCCTGTAGATATTGATAAACGTTAAACTACTCTTGATATTGAGTTTAAGAAGTGTAATATGTGTACTGAATTTGGATTTATAATTGTAAATAGTTTTGAAGATAAATTAAAAGAACTGCAAAAAAAATTAAAACTTTGAAACCCTATATCTCCAAAACTAAGCGTTTGGCAACCTATTTTTATATGAACTTTTTGTCTTAATTTTGAAAGCTCTATCGACTATTAAAGTCCTGCTACAAAAAAACTGGAACACCCTGTATATTTCAATTTAATTGAAAGGTGTTTTCTTATATTATTTTTCAGTTTCTAAGTAATTTAGACCGCGCAATAAATTTATTATCTAAGGTGGAAAAGTTTTTCTAGTCGGAGGATTCGTCCAATGTAGGGTCGCATAAATAAAAATTGTAATCCAGGTGCAGACTTATAAAAAAATTTAACAAATGTGATTTACTTCAAAACAACCCCCTGTATATCAAAATTTTGAAAATATTTTTACATATTCCAAAATAGCAGAAACAATTAAGTTACCTTATCTTTCTTCAGTATTTTCACATACAATTTTGTTAAAGAATTAAATTTTTAACCTTTTTATTATCCTCTTAGTTTCTGGATCACAGTCTTAATGTAAAATGTATTTTGAAATAAATTCTATGCCATGATCAGAAGACTATTTCGAAATGAATTGAATAAAATGGTGGTCATTTTGAGCAATTGTTATAAATAGTAATTGTAATCATTTTAATTGTTTTTATTATTTTTGTGTGTATTTTGAAGTTTTATACACTTTCGATTTTTAGCACATAGTACGTAGTATTTTGTAAAATCTTGCAGCGTTGCCGTTTCTCAAGCTAAATTTGAACCTTTTTTCGAAATAAGAAAGTTTTCTCTTTGTATTATTTGTTTAAAATGTAGGATACAAACGTTAGCATAACTTTTTTACATATATAGGGCGTTTGAAAATGAGTAAAATCTGATGTAGAAAGTGATGTTTTAAAGTGAATCATGTTTGTTAATTTTTGGTTAAGCCCGGACGCAATTTTACAGAATATAAACTGTTACATCACAAGACACGCCTCCAACTATGTCATCGATTGGCGCTTGTATCTCGATAGCTCAGTTGCTAGCGTGGTACTTTATCAAAGTACATGTCGTAGATTCAAATCCTACTCGAGGTAAACTTTTTATTTATGTATTTAATAAAATGAATAATTATTTTTAACAAATCTATTCATTTTCGAAGAGAATATTTTTCTTGACATTTTATACCTCCTATTATGAAAATGCCTATTTAGACTGCATTCACATTAATATGTATTAATTTATTATCTAAAAACCAATAATTATTTATTTAGATAAAATGTCGAAACGTAAATTGACACCGGGCGAATTGCAAGCGGAAGTAGAAAAAATTTCGTGGGAGGGGTTAGGAGATGATTTCGTCGATGAAAATGATATTATTGTTGGCAATATTTCTTCTGCTTCAGATAGCGAACAAGACGACGAGGCCGTGCATAGCGCAACAAATATACATAGTAATTTTTTGTGGAAATTTGATAATAACTTTACGCCGAAAATTTTTGAATTTTATAGTTAAATGTCGGGTATTGCAAGCCAACGCGATGAAAATTCTGAAATCGATTTTTTTCTAATATATTTCGATGATGCAATAATGAATATAATTACTACTGAGACCAACAAGTATGCAAATACAAAAAGCAATAAGAAATGGAAAGATGTAAATGAAAGTGAAATGTACTGCTTTCTTGCAATGTCCACCCTTACAGGCATCTACAGAAACCAAAATTGAGTGACTATTGTTCTACAAACCTAACAATTTCAACGCCATTTTTCAAGAAAATTTTTAGTTCAGATGCCGTTTTTTTTGGGATTGATGTGTAACTTGCACTTTGTGGGCAATATAGTACAACCCTTAATATTCGTGATGCTCATACTGTTTTTTGCACAATTGTATTAAGTTTACCACAATTGAAATTCTTTAATTTCTACTGAATAAAGGAAAAGTCAAAAGTGACGTTTTAAATAGAAATGTCCAAATTTTTTGTTCTTATTGTTGTGAAATATAGGTAGTATATATAATTTTACGTTGGTAGTAAAAGATGTCGGTAAATAAAATCTTACCGACGAGTTGGGCCTCGCAACCAGTAAACATATCCTACTATCTTGAAAAGAGATACGTCCAGAAACACAACCAGATTGCATTGCTTGTGATTGAATGCTCTGGAGGTTTCCGTAAGCAGCTTCAACAAGGGATCGTGACACGTTCGGTTGGGGCGGAAGCCGAGTTGACTGTTGGGATGGAGATCGCTGGATTCTAGGTGGTCCCTGAGTCGCCTGGCTAGAATCTGCTCAAAGCATTTCCCGAGACAACTCAGGAGGGAAATGGGTCTATAGAAGGAGGGCGTGGTTAGGTCGGTGATACGAACGAGCTTTCCTTGCTTGTATGATCGATCGCACCCCGGATCTCTTCGGTTAAGATGTCCTTATCCACGTGTCGAATCATGCAGGAAAAGGAAGGGGTCTAAGAGTAGAGTTGGAGAGACGGGGTTCGGAGAGTTGGGTTAGGGTGACGGTGAGATCGCCGAAGTGGTGTCGCGGCCTAAGCTGTGTACCGTCCGGCAAGGTATGGTTGTGGTTGAACGTTGAGTGCAACCAGGGAAGGTTAGGGGATTTAATGGAGTTGAATAGGGATTTCTAGGTGGTTATGGATTTCAGGATATTGCGAATGCAATACCTCGAGGATTGAGAGCGGATGGGATTAGGATTGAGGGAAGCGGGCGTAGGAATCACGGCAGGTACAGGTGGCTGGTCGGGTATGCGTAAGAGAGCGGGTTTGTGTGTGTGTCGGTTTAGTGGGTTTGTGTAGTTTTGTGGAGACGGTGGAACGTGTGAAAGTGTAGGAGTGTGTGGATAAGGTGGAAATGGACGATGCGTTTGAATGGGAGCTTGTACGTGAGGATGGTGGTGGCGATGCGAGTGTATGTGCGCGTGTGTGTGTGTGTGTGTGTGTGTGTGTTTTGTGTGTGTTTGTGGACAGACGGCGTCGGGGGTTGGGGATACAACCGTTAGGGTTGCACGTTGGCGACCGTGCTTCACCACCGCGGCTGTTAGTGAAGGTTAAGAAATCGAAAAAGAAAAGATAATTGTTTAAGAAGGCCGGGTCCCCGCCGAGGTGCAGGATCACACCCCGAGGAAAACGGCTTGGAAATCAGAGACCCAGTAGAGATGGAGGAAAACAAATGTTAAAATAAAACAAAAATTAAAATTGATTAAAAATAAATTATTTTTTATTAACCGGTACCTATTCCTTTCTGCTCGTCATCGATCCTGGTGTTGGCGGTGTCCTGGATGGTTCTTTTATTCTTGTATTCTTCGCGTTATTCCTGCTGTATTCCGGCGGCTCCTGCTTGCTGCTAGGCTGTGAATCCTCTTCTGATGACCGCCTCTTCGTATTATGTGTATGCAAAGCAGTGCCAGATCTAATTCCGAAACGGCGATGGACGATGGAACGCGAAAACTGCCCTGTTCGATTCGGATACAGAGGGTCCAAGTACAGACGAACTCTAAACTAAAATGTGCTGGAGCGCCACCATGCAAAAAGCGAATTTGGGCCCACAAATTAAGCTGAACATCTTCCAAAAGTTGTTGCAACAGTGAGTCTGTCTGGCAAACAGTATGGTCCAATCTAGTGATCGCCAATAATTTCTGCACATAAGTTAACGAGCTTCTACTATTACATGTAGGTTTTTCTATGACCATACGAGAGTATTGTAGAAATTTGTGATCGTATCTGGCGAAAAATTAGCCTCATCTGTGAAGAACGCCTGCGAGGGAAATCATTTGGCATAAGGTCTTGTACCCGTTGACGGGTGTGGTATGGTTTATTAGGTATTTGTGTAGTATTCTTCAATTGGTGGCCTGTGTTCAGTGTATCTGCAATTTTTCTTGTGGTGATAGCGGGCGATGCTTCATTGCATGACTTTGAGTGCGCTTCCATTAGCAAGACCTTAAACAAAGTGTACATCTTACATTCCAGCGTTGGTGTAATCCATTTTGTTGTGAAGTGATACTAACTGCATATTAATAAAAATAATTACTATCTGTATTCGTATCTGACAGCATGTAACTGTATCTGACCGTAGTTAATGATCGTCACTTCCAACAGTTAGCTATGAGCTATTTTTGTTATAAGTTATTGATTTTTTCTGATTAAATAGTATGTAATTTCAATAGTACAACTTACCAGATACATGTTGATACTAATTTTTTTCCGTATTTTTGCTTTGAGAACACGCTCTTAAAATTTTTCTTACACATTATGAATCACTCTGTATATCAAAATTTCGAAATGTGTTTTATACCTCATAATAATATACTCGACATTGGTGACGTATCACTTTTAACCTTCTTTAAGTTATTGACAATTAAATTGAAATACGTCTTTAAGAGTTTTAAAGAACCGTATCTTATCCACATATGTGAAGTTTTCATAAGCGACAATCTACAAATAAAATCAAAACTTCAGAAGGAGTAAAAGACTACAGTATTTCATCTACTGTCTTTTATACTGGCCGTAGCATTTCAATTAGAGAAATGTTTGACAGTTTTTCATATAATGTGGTGTGTACGCCATAAAGAAAAAATAAACTGCATGGGAGACAGACTCACTATTATTGTGAAATAATTGCTGAACCGACGTCTATTTGTTGTGAGGGAAGGCTCTGCAACACTTTTTTTGGGACGGTTACGAATCTCAGGAGTTGAAGGCTCAATTTCTCTATGTAACAATTTCCTCGACAATAGTTAATTTTAAACGAAATTCGCAAAATATTGTTCTTCAACATTTTGACACCTTCGTCACTCAAGTTAATACTTTTTCCAAACTTCAACCACTCCTATTGTGAGAACTGGTACTGAAAAAAATCAAAACGTAAAAAAAAATTATATCGTACAAATAAGTCATTTACCGAAGGCTACAAAGACCCAGTGGATGATTTTGGATATGAATTACCTTTCTTCATTTGAATAGAATTTATTTTATATAAGGTTATGGTACTACACAACCTTCTTAATTTTTTTGTTTATGGGCCGAAATCTAGACACAAACTGAAATGTCAGATATCTCTACGCGCATCAACTACTAATGATTATTAGCACTACCGTCACTAGAATTTTGACCTATTAAAATTCCACCTTTAGTGAGGGATTTTTAACGTGTCAAACATCGTATTGCCATGGGACCTACGTTTTACTTCCTAACGGAGAAGAAGGTGTGTTTTGGTTTTTCTCCGTTTTAGAAAAACGGCTACCTCGGCCAGGTTTGAACCCGCGCCGCTCGGATGAAAGGCAAACACTCGAACTATTCCACCACCGAGGCAGCTAATAATTTTAATAATAAATTTTGTAGGATCTTTATGCAACTTCTTGTTTAATACGTTCATTACAAAAATAGGCAACATTGTAAAAACAACAAAAATAATCCGTCAGATGGACATTTAAACCTTCATATCAAATAGAAGTTAATGGACATCTAGATTTTAACTTAAAAAATTTCGATGCTTTCTGTAAAATTATCGATAATGTAGTTTAAGCATTTTCAATCATATGTAATTAAATGTAAGATTTATTTGGTTTTGTATTAAGAAACATTGTAAATAAAAATTATATAAAATGAAATTTAAAATATATATTTACACATTTTCCTATAAGGTTGATCGTTATTCAGATATTGAATAAATTTGAACTAACACTTAAATTCTACCTAAATTATGCGTTGTATCAAAAAATTGGATCGAACATAATTAATCGATTTATTTAAGGTCTATATGTTGATAGTTTTATATCTTTGAAATATACAGCTGTTATAGAAATATTTGATAAACACCAAAAACTGTTTCTAATACCCACCCACTCCCTTCTGCTCCGCTGAATTCCTCTTAAAATTCAATCAGCTGCAGGAGAAATGAAAGTAAGCTTTAAAAAAATTTATAAATGAACATAATTTTCTGCATGTGTATAAATATGTTCAATGTCACAAAGTGCTTACGTATTTTCAATTATTAAATTTCTGATTAGAAAAGTACTTGTTCACCTACATACTGCCTACAACTTTTCTTACAAGTAAATTGCAATTTTAAAATGCAATTATTATGTACGTAATGAAAGATTTGACACGATATTAATTGAATTAATTATTTTTAAGTCATTATGCGTTCATGCATAATTATTATCGTATTCTTATTTCGAAACGTTCAACACACCAGAAATGGTAAGTAACATATTGCCTAATTTATCCTTTTTTTTTTGTAAAGCGACATTAGCTAGGGTGTAATATGAATAACTGCAACGTTTGTGTATTGCGTTTAATGTCCAATCTCTATTAGAAATACGTAATCAGTAGTATTTGTGGTGAATAATCTTAAAACCATTCATTTTTCAACCATGTGTTGAATCCGTATTAGAAACACCTATATAATACAAATATTTATTTTTTGGGTATTAAATTGTGTATTTTTACGTCTACCTTTTATATAAATTTAAACATTTCGATAACAATTACAGTTACCGACCTCAAAAGTAGCAATAGATTTAATTTAGTTGAGATGTCAAAATAAATTTATAAAATGACAACGCTAATATAAACCTGCTATTAATATAACAGTTTGATAAACAAACAAAGCCAACAATGGAATCTAATTTTGTTTTAGTAAAGAGTACCTAGATCTTTAATAAATTAAATATTAGTGAACTGACTTGAAGATGACAAATCGGAATACGGTCAAAGGTTAACAATCAAAAATGTCATAATCAAAGAACAAATTTAACAATAGTTATTTATGTAAGTGCAAAGTTCTGAAAAACTTTACTTTAAATTGATAAAAAGTTTTACAAATAGAAACTTGACATGCCAATTAAAGATCTAGTGAGATCTAACAAAGAAATAGTTTTTGGTTAATAATTATAATTGTTATTGTACAGTGAAAACACAATGTGTATGTTTAATATGATTTTTAATTTTAACTATACTATATAATATAATTTTAATTTACTGTAGAGCTGTGGTAACATCACATATTTAACTAATAAAGCATTACTTCAAGATCTAGAAAGAAACAGAAAAAAACCTTTACACATCAAAAGCTAGAATTAACATGCAGCATTATGCCTTTTTTTTAGTTATATGATGCCAAAACCAATTTAATCTCAGATTTTCTTGCTTGTTTAAGTTATTTGGATATTTATGTGTTATTTAGAGACATAGAAAAAACACTACATGCATTGTTAGATTTTATGAACAGTATTCATCAAAGCATTCACTTTACCATGGAAAACGAAACTAATGGAAGTTTGCCGTTTCTAGAATACTAATATCTAAAACTAATAATTCTCAATCTTAAGGTTTATCGAAAGCCAACATACACGGATAGATACCTTAATAAATGATCAAACCACCATCCGCGTCAAAAAATTGAAGTAATTAAATCTTTAGTGGATCGAGCTAAACGAATTTGTGATCCTGAATTTTTAAAAGATAAATATAACTATTTAATAAAATCACTACAAGCTAATGGGTATTCACTTAAAGATATTAATAGTGCTATTACACCTTCTACGCATTACCAGAAAGAAAAATGAATGCTAATGTTGGTACTGCTTGTTTTCCTTTTATAACTAATGTTACAGATAGAATTAAAACAATCCTAATTGACCATAGCATTGGGTCTACAAGAAATATTAAAGCACATTAAGGTAATTTAAAGACGTTTCAAACCCATTGTCATCTTCCGGAGTGTCAAATGTAAAGTATAATCACAAAACGTAGCTTTGATACTAGACGTCAAGAACATATGAGATTTTGTAGATTGAATCCTCCAGATTGAATAGGCAAGAAGAACATTTCAGCATAAATAGGTTTTAACATCTTATAATTAGGAAAAAGCATCATGGTACGTCTTAATTTTACCTTTGGTGTATCTTCCGGAGTGTATGAGGGTAAAGTATAATAACAAAACGTAGCATTGATACTACACTTAAAAAACTTATGAGATTTTGTAGATTGGGATAACCAGAGAAATCTGCGGTAGCTGAACATGCTTTGAATAATTTAAATCTTGACATTCAGTTTGATAATATGGAAATATTGTCAAGACAAACGCATTATTATGTTCGTTTACACAGTGAAGCTATTGAGATATATAAACATCCAAATAACTTCAATAAGCAAGAAGAAACTCTCAGATTAAATAGGTTTAACATCTTATAATAAAGAAAAAGTGCACTGGTTCGAGAGTATTCTGATTTGATATCTTCAAGGCAGTTTAGTAATATTTAATTTATTTTAGAAGTATCTATTTTTTTACTAAAATAAATTTAAATTCCATAGTTGACTTTATACGTTTATCAAAAAACGTTTAGATTTATATAAAAGATAAATAAAAACACAATTTAATATCCAAAAGTATTTATTTTAGATACATATGATAATCGTGAAAGTTTACATTTTTACCCACATACATTGCCATTGTATATCAATCCAAGAATTGGGTCAAAATAAGAGGTGCACGTCTTTAATTGATGTGTTAATAATTTACCGAACACAGATATGACAAAAGTTAAGCCGTTTATCCTGTAATAATGGATACGGAGATTGACCCTAAACCTCAATTTGTGTGGTTATGTTGTGACCCAATCGGAGTCAAAATAGGAGTTGAACGTCTTTAATTGGTACCCTATGATTTATCGAACACAGGTACGAGAAAAGATGAGGCGGTTGTCCTGTAATCATGGACACGGACATTGACCCTTAACCACAACTGTGAGGTCATATTGTGATTATGAATCGAGG
Source organism: Vesta saturnalis (assembly GCA_036346205.1). Classification (NCBI taxonomy): domain Eukaryota; kingdom Metazoa; phylum Arthropoda; class Insecta; order Coleoptera; family Lampyridae; genus Vesta; species Vesta saturnalis. Next base: position 381,319 of record JARFJB010002348.1, on the reverse strand, counting down.
TCATTGAAATGCATATTTTATTTTCATTGTAATTAAATTAATGGTGGCATGGATGTCTTTTTCAATAATTGAGGTATTGAAAAGTCCATCCATGCCACCATTAATTTAATTACAATGAAAAGCTCAATTCTCTACCGCGATTAAGTTAATCTATAGATTTCTTTTCCACTTGATATCGTGGTAGTGTCTACTTAAATTTATAGTAAACTGGGACAATAAATTCCAAGGTATAATTCACCTACATCAATTCAATTCAAGTTAAACGGTAAATACAAGTATAACAAATTCGTTATTATAATATCATAAATATAAACATTGCAATCTTAAATATAAGCCTATGATCCCTAAATCCAGCTATTTAATCTAGGCACGTATAACATATAGATTCAATGGTCGAGTTCCGTTTCAGTCTATTTACTTTATCATTAAGTTAATGAAAATACTAAAAAATGATTAAATATATTTCCAGTACACGACCATTGAGTTATTCAGCACAATATAAAACATGAAATACGTTGTATCGTTGGAGTGACAATCAACTACCGATTCCTTTTTGGTTCACGATAAGTTCCTCACTAGTATATATTCCCAAGTAGTTGTAATGCGCAATGTTTCGATCACCTCAAACTACATTTGGTTTCTTGACAAACCAAATCCAGCCCTTCGACAACAAATGCCACATGCTCGTCACTGTTTATACACAACGAAAGGTTATTGTACATTAACTTACATCAAGTGGAAATACCATCCAAATTATATTTAAACATTTATATTCACTTAATTGTTTGTTAAATTCCAAGTTAAAATACAGTTTCACAATCCTTTCGATTATAACCAAATAATTGTGGACCAGATCAATACCTTACCCTTACTCTTATATAGGAAGTATAGGATGACAATATCAGTGATGTATTATCGGGATTTTATAACGGTTTTCTTTACTTTCTCATGGAAAGTTGATTGAAACAGGGGTGTGGGACGATTATTTAATCAATCAGGTGTCTGTAGTTTTTACTGGGTGCTCCAGGTCGGTCGTGTGAATGTCTAGGTAGGTGTTTTAGGAAGTATTCTCTAACTCAACGGGCCTTACGCTCCATGGGTTAGATAAAACGAAAGCTAGATCGAATAGGGCTACGCCTTTCAGACAAGCACAGGTACAAAAGACACTTCTAAAGGCCTACGCCTTAGGGGATAGATCTCGTAGGAAACCTCAGCACTTTTCAGGAATACTCCTAAAAGCAAAGAGGAGGATTTGTGTACAGGATATTTGTTTTCTGCGGACCTAACGCTCCAGGGAAGTGAGAGCGTATGTGTTTGTGTTGTTTTACAGGCAAGATCGATTTATAATTTAACAAAGGCAGAAAAGAAATATCTCCAACTGGTCGGATTATTAGGATAAAGCAGATTATAACTTACCCAGATAGACTGGCAGGCAGAAATAACAATAAATACGGCTGTTCCTTAATTTAATTAATTTAATCTTGCCTTAAAGTAAAGTGAGTATAGAACAATACTTTGCCAATGTAAGTGTATTCACTTGTGCACTATACATATTATTTATTGAACTTTTAATCTAACAAGTTTTTAAATAACTGCGTTAACATAATAGTTATAATTTTAGCCAGTTTCCTTTTATGTAACTTTGACATTTATGATAATTAATGCGAAATTTATTTGATAACTGTTTTTAAAAATGGCCGCGATTGCTTTTAATAACCAACAATTCCTTGTTGACATTAAAAATTTACATATATCTGCGACCGTCTCGTATGAAGGCTTAATTAACACTCCCTTTACTTATTGTTGGTACTTCTATTTATAACCTTTCGCCCCTATAGCAGGAGGAATGCTTAATTTGACCAATGAAAATTTGAATACCATTTTTAAGACGGGCACAGGGGACAGTATCCCCGCCGCTCTTTCCACCCCTATTTGATTAGTCGTCTCTGACGACAAGCAGTTGGCCTTCTGTAGCATAATTCTAAGGTCGTCCTTACACAGCCAATAACACAAACTTGTCTCACTTAAACTCAATACTAAAAAAAAAGTTTCTGCATTCAATTTAACAAAACAGGGCGTTTTTCCTATATGAGTCTGTAATAAAAAGGTAAAATGTTTCGCAAGGTTATATGTAGGAGACGCACAGACAATGGGTCTTAAAGGAACATTAGGTTTATGTATCTATGGTAAACCATATAGTTTTGGTGGAGGAGGAATAGCAGATCATTTTCAAAAGGAACCTCTTTGTAGGATTGTTTGACAATTGACGGTATGTTTGTGGGTCCAATAATTGTTCAATTTTAAATTTACAATCATTCATATTTAAAATAGTCTTTATCTATATCTGTTAATTGCACAATTATGTTCTCATTCTCTTAAAGATCTAATAAAGCTCTTCGTTGGAGGAAGGATAAGTTACTTTTGGAAGATTTCGCTTTACGCTTTAAGTTTTTCGTACCTAATTTTATTTGCAGCATCAAAGGACAAAGATTTATTAGAACTCTCAATATTACAAACTATATCCTCAAATGGTATTACTTTTGGTGTTATCGCAATATTTCTAACTTTTGCAAGTACTATCGAATAGTGTCCTTTGAAAAAACTTGATTAGATTTATATCCATTTTTTTATTATCTGAGGATGGTTTAATATTTTCTGGTATAGATAATCTATCAAATTTTGCTTTTGACGCTTATTACAAATGTCATTCGTACGTTCCATACATTTAAATGATATTTAATCTAATAAAGATCTAGCTAATCCTTACTAGAATAAAATTAGATTCCGTAGTTGACTGTTTCATTTATGTTTCCTAACTAATACAGCAGGCTTATATTTATGTTTTCAGATTTCATATATTTATTTGACATCTTAATTTTCAAAAACTATTATCATTTACTAAAGAAGATAATTGTAATTGTTATCGAAAAGTTTAAATTTGTAAAAAATGAATACAGAAGGGTATCTTAAAACAATACTTTACTTATGGGTGCTTCACGCATAAGAAAGTATAAATTTTGGAAAAAAAATGTTTTCTTGCTTGAACTAAAAACCCACCATTAAATATTAAACGCGCATTCGGTAGAAATTGATATTGATTTTAAAAAATATTGATACTGTGTATATACCTAATCATTTTAGGATTCATTATTAATAGTGCAATATTTGCTATTTTTCAGATTTACTTGCGTTTATCTGACTATTCTTGAGAAACTGAACTTCATTTAATCGTAGCATATATATTGTTGATTTTGTAGATTTTACCGAATCATTTTCATATCCTATTAAAGAGTAACAATTCCTGTTTTTTTAAGTGATTGAAAACCTTACTTACTCCAACTACACTATCCTGTAATGAAAGTATTGACTGAGTAGAAATAGGAAACATATAAAAAAAATTATTCCAAGTATAAGAGTATAACTCTTTCAATGTATAAAAATATATCAGCAATAGAGAAATAAATCGATCAATATTATAATTAAAAATTATTATAACCTACAACCTGTACAGGTCGTAGGTTCAAATTTTACTCGAGGTAAACTTTTTATATATGTATTTCATAAAATTAATAATCATTTTTAATTACATATTTACCTTTGAACTCGTTCGTTCACGATTAATATTATGGTTAATTAATTTTTCTGTGAGCGCCGTAACCTTTTGCACGTGTATTCAAATGTTTTTTGGCATTAATCATCAAAACACCTAAGTTCAATTATGGTAGGAAATGTTTGTTATAGAATAATTTTTTTCTTTTTAATCAGGAACTAAAACAAATATTCAAAAGGAACTGACGCTTAAAGTGTCGTATTTTCTATGTACGTAACTAGAGTCATCCTAGCCATTTTGTCACTTGAGATGTCGACGCGTTGTCTAGGGTGTAGCGCCGGCGCTTTTACAGATCCTTGGCAAACTAATTGGACTAATAATTAGATTGCAGCCATCTCCCTACAGCTGTTAGATAAATTTAAATATCCATAATCTTGTTTTGAACTAATTGGATTCAAAGGTTATAAACAATTTACGTACTTGTAATACAACAACCGTAGGTCCAATCAACGTTGCCCCTTATAGTAAAGTCCATAAGTTAGTAGGTAATGAAATATTTAATTTCTTAATACTAAAAGCAACAGCACTAGTTTTATTTAATAAATTTCGGTGTCTTACATAATATTTGAGAGACAACGCTCAATTAATTTCGAAAAGATTTATGCACATCAAAACAAACAAAAACGAACAACAACCAACCAAACATTAATATCAAAATGCAAAGTAAATATTGAAACAGAATTTGGCGCAACCTTGTACTGAACGTTCTATAAGGCGCGATCTGTTGTTTTACATTTTTATTATATTTTTATCTCTCAAATTATCTTAAATTTCGGTTGACTTCAGGTGAAGCCCCAAATAGCCCAGTGGAATTGGACAAAAAACCCTAAAATTTATCGTAATTAAGAGCAGGTAGACATGTTGAAAAATTGGTTATTTTCATAGATTAAGACGAGAGGTAACATAAGCAAGTTTAACTGGCAACTAAAGGGGAAATTGATGGACAGGCAACTTGTGTTGCGTGTTGACCATAACCTTTGAAATTAGCAAAGAGCCCGTATGTATTGATAAACGCATTTTTTAACTTAGTGCATAAAAAAGTGATCGGAAGCCATTGAAAATGATTACATGTTGTGTTGAAGGTTGTGTTAATCGATCCGCACAAAAAAGTTTAGGTTAACGAAGCACGGAAGCGGGAAAAAACATTTTGTACCACGCCTAGCAGTATAGTATTGGTTTATTTTTATCCGATTAATTATAACAAATACCGGTTAGCGTAGAGAAATGTGTTCTAGGCTTCGACTTAACATTAAAAAATTAATTAAATATAATATTTCAAAGAAATTAAATTAAATATTTTACTTGGTATTAAGTACTATTTTAAATAAATTTAGTTGATTTATTTCCATTACTTCTAATTCACATTAGTTGTATTAATAATTAAAGTGTACATTAAGTAAAATTTATTACTTCAAAGCCATTATGCTCTTCTGTAAATTCACGAAAATAAAATTTCACATCATTTAATTGTATATCCCCCAAAAATATTTATTACCTGTCGTATTTTCATTCATTATGTGTGTAAAATGAATATTCAAAGTTCATATTCAAACCAGATGCTTTATAATAAATTTGTTATATTTTCGGGTAACTGAATATCTATGTATGTACGTATGTACAATGTTTTTTTCTAAATAAAATTGTTGCAAAATTATGTATTTCGGATATATATTTATATATTCATAAAATGTTACTAAAAATTTATTATTTTGATTTTATATAATAGCATTATAAACATTTTTGATGAATTTAATTTGTTTCAATTATTACGACAAATATGCCTAGTCCTAACTCTATAAGTAAAGAAATAATTTTTGTAAAATGTGTTAAACCTATCATATCAGTTAATGCAGAAAATTGAAAGAATCGACGCGATTTTAAACCACATTAAAGCATATGGTAATTTAATGTTTTGGTCAACGCGTTTCACTGATTGCATAAATTCTCGCGTTCTCCCCTTCCGTCTGTGTTTCCAATTTGCGCGCCTATAAACTATTGGTACGTCCCCTCTCGTCTTACTCTATGGTTATTTTAGTGATAGGGAATATGACAGTCAAGTGGATCCCATTTTAACAACTGGGAACATTGTTTAAACAACGATCAAATGTCGAAAAATCGCTAAAAAATAAATTTTTTAAACGTAGCTCAAAAACTGTAACCAATAGGGGTTTAAAATTTTTCTTATTTTTAGGGACCTGGTAGATCGAAATGGGTTAATAATTTGTTTAAATAATTGCAAAAAACTGTTTTTTTCATCTCGTGAAAAAAGCACCTACATGCTTGAAACTTTCAGTAATTATGTCTTTTATTATTCGTAATTATTACCATAATTTTTCCGTTAAAATATTAATTTGTTTTGGAGAAATTGTAATTACTTATAAGAAAAGTGATAAAATGTATCGTGCAACTTGACTCTTTTTTCGAAGGTTTAAAGGCTTTTCCCTAGACAAATTATACCTTCATCGAGACTTATATTATATATATATATAGGGTGTTCAAATTCCCCGTACTTCTGCTATGCCTAAACAGTTTGAGATAATTTAATTCTGCTTTCGTGAGGTCATGTAGAGGTCAATTGCGCACTCTGTAAAAATGTTTACCACTGTATAGAGTGTCTCATAAATATGTGGCATACCAAAGCTGCGTTTTTTTTTAAATAGCACCCTGTATTAGGTTTATGATCCATTTTCTATGAAAAACAGGTCATCTTTGAGAATTTCTTGTGAATTGACCAAATTACATTTTATAAGTTAGAGCTAACTAAAAATTAGTACGTCTTTTAGTTTTTGTCAGATGTTGTAAATATAAAGAAAATTGATAAAAATTAAAGAGTAGTACCAGAGGACTTTGATAGTGATAAAAAATACAGGGTGTTCCATTTGAGTTAAGGAAGAAAATGACACATCCGAGTTTTGAGCCACCCTGTATACAAACCCTAAGTAGCTAAATGAATAATGGTGGGTAACGATTCTAGACAATATTCTGAAAGACAACTGGCCAACAGAGTGTATTGTTCTACAGGGCATTGAAATGAGTACAATTTCAACACAAAACAATCCATATCTTTCCAAATACCCTGTATAATGTATTCAACTCCGACATTAAAAAAATCGAAAAAATGTGGGCTTTCTGAATTTAAAATAATATACAGGGGTTCCCATTTAAAAAAACATAAGTTAGCTTCATATCTGAATTTTGGAACATCCTGTATAGTTCAAAATAATTTTAATTAATGCACTTCCTCTACCCTTTTTGTTTGAGGACTTTTTTGATATCTATGAAACCAAAGGAGAACTTTTCGTCTTGGTTGGTACACCCTGTATATATATATATATATATATATATATATATATTGAGATGATATGTTTGAGTGTTAAATATGATTGTTATAAAGAAACAAGTTCATAATAAAATTATAACAAATATAGAGTTATTGTAATGTAATTAGTTAAACATATATGCAAGATCGCAAGTTATATAAATTCATAATAACATATAACTGAGTACACAGGTGATTATACAGCATATCGTGAGCTATATGATTCAAGTTTTATAGTTACTGCAATCATGGGTGTACCAGAGAATTTTCACATTAGTAGTTTCCGATCACTTTAAGTTTTTTGGGTCGTAGAATCCAATTATGACCATCGTTTTCCTGTGGAAATTAGAATAAGTTAGATATAAGTAAATCTCTGTATGTGACAATTCTTAAAGAATGTAATTATCATAGATAAGTAGTTTAAATGCGAAATATGGCAAATGGGGTATCATTTTAAAGGAAATTTTGTGTACTAATACTACATCAGTTTATAATAAAATTATACTTACGGTAACAGCAGTGTATTTTGTGGATCAGCCATGAAACACACGATGCACATTTTCGACATCATTATTTACAAACAGAATGTGTTGTATAGTTAATTACTCATGATACGAGGTGTTTGAATAAAATATTTTAAGCTGAATTTAATTTAATTTCAAGACAGTAATTGAGGTATCTTAAAAAATTTTAACATGAATGGTTAATTTAATATCATCACAAAACTAATTCCCTGAACTCTATTACCTGAGTTGCTAACCGAGAAAATATTCATTTATTAATCAGAATCTTATTATATATCTCAAACATATCCTGTTGTTTCTTTTTATATCCCCTAAGTTACATAACATCACAATATGTTTGGTCTTATTTTGTAATCTACGATTAAAACTGCATATTCCTATTTAATATTTTCCAAAGGAAATTAGATTAAAAAAATAAATACCGCCCTCTAGCGTGCATGTTACTAGGTTGTGTCACAATTATTACTCTTACATTAGTGGAAAAGAGGTGTTTTCAACAAGACCAGTTTGCAAAGATCGATTAAGTAGAACCCAAGTTACAGGCGTTTTTTTCGTAATAAGGTTCTCACTCTCCCCCACCTCTTATTTGAAAATAGGAATAAAACTTGTGAAATCAAATATACGCAGAATTTTTAGAAGAATATAATGATCGTATTTTCAATGCCTCTTAATTAGGCGATATTTTTAAAATATTTAATTTTTAATTTTCAGTTACAATTCTCTAAGGTTTTTTCGACGTCATTTTTGTTATAATTTTTTTTTTCCAAAGCTGTACTATAAGCGGTTTCTGATATATGGCCAATAGCCATTTTTATTTTGGAACACCCGGTACAATAAATGTATTAGTATTTTCATACTGTTTTCACACTAATGGATATCAACAAATCCGTATAAAATGGTTATATTTTGATACGAACTTTCTTTTAAAGTCTTCAGGCTATACCGTAATCCTATAAAAATTATGATAGAACAAATGTACTTTTTAAAAATAAACAAGTTTTGTTTGAAAACCTTTTGTCTAAGACGCATCGTTTTCAAAATATACGCAAAAAATATATGTTTGAAATAATTATTGTTTACAACAAATTCCTGCAACGGTATGACAATATACCACTTATTATTTTTTCAAACTACCCCAGATTTAAAAAAAACGAAATTGATGCAGAATTAGCAGACATACGTCGAATTTTTCACTGCGACGTGATTTTGAACTCTCCCGATGAATTTTCCACCCACGCGCCACTGATGACTCATATTTCTATGCCCGGAATTTTAAAAAAGTTATCTCCGCTGGTAAATGAACTACGGCGACTTTTTTTTTAAATACGTGAAAAATTGCCAGCTACTGGAATTTAAACGTTGCAAACAGATATCTCCTTCTTTTGCAAAGATATTTACACTAAACTCACCCCAAAAATGTATACATTTTTGGACGCCACTTTGAAAGTGAAAATTCGATCTGACCAAATTATACATACAATATATATATATATATATATATATATATATATATATATATATATATATATATATATATATATATATACCGGTGGCTAGAAAAAAACAAATCCTGTTTAAGTTCGCACATCTTTGGAACGCTTTCAGTTTTTATTTTCTAAGATACAGTGAACTGAAAATTATCCCTGCCAAATTACAAACGTTTATTTCAAAACATAAAAGAGTAACGAATTTTTAAATATCAACTAGAAAATATAAATTATACGTTAGTGATATTCTTCAAAATTCTACCAATAAACATCTTGTATGGTATATCCTACATACAAATGTATTGTATGAGACTGCCACTTTGCAAATGTACAGTTCTTAGTCTATGTTTAAATTAAAAGTTTGCAAATGGTCTGCATCTTTGAGCATACACTTTTTCTTGCAATGCTTTCCACACTGAGTAGTCTAAAGGATTACGGTCTGGAGAATTACGCGGCCATTGGTTTGCCCGAATGAAAGACGCCATGTTTTCTTCTAAGAACTGTTCTGTCCTTGCTGCTCTGTGGGATGGAGCACTGTCCTGGATTAAAATGTAATCGTTATTCGGGTATAATCGATGCATTTCTGGTAATAAATCGTCACGTAAATGCGTATGTAGCTACCTGCGTTTGTTTTTGTTAACTGAGGATCAGTGAAAAATAGGCTACTTTCTCCATTCCAGGATATTACGCATGATACCATCAGCTTCTTAGAAAACCGCGACTTTCTATGGTTCAAACGTACTGCTTCAATAGCGTTCTTCTTGGTTGCCGAATAAACCCTATTATTTTGTCTGTTTTGAGGGACTTAAACCTTAAAATCTTTTTCGTCTTGAAGAATTAAGGGGTTTAGCTCAGCGTGGGAAAACCTCCTGTACAGACGTAAACTTCTTGATGATCGACGGATTTTTGCGTTAAGTGTAATTGCTGGTGTTTGCAACCTTTTGTAACATTTAATACCTACACGTCTTCGAATAACTTGTACAGATCTGCGACTGATTCTTAACCTGGCTACTATCTGACGCTGAGACAAACGAGTCCCTGGTTGATTTTGCTGTGACAATTACAATTCACGTACAATTTCTGAATTTTCATTACTTGTAGCAGTTACGGGTCTTTTACTTCCGGGTTTCCTGCAAACGGATCCAGTTTCCTCAAGTCGTCGAATAGCACGATTTATGTTAGAAGGTAGTCATCGTTGCCCTGGAAACTCTCCCGCAATTCTTTCTCCGCGCCAATTTTTTTCGCGACAACACATTTCAATTAACTCCAAAGCAGACTTTGTTAAATGATTATGAAGAAAAATTAACTCAAATTGCCCGAAATGTCACTTAACGGATTGTAAACAAACAACTAAGTGCAAGTGTCACTGATAACTACATTTGTTTTAACAAAAGGTTACTTCGATTTTAAGTTGCTTATGCAGACGTCACGTGTAATTGATATTTTTTAGTTTTTTTTCGTTTTTTTTCGTTTTTTTTTTTCTAGCCACCCATTACATATAAAGCCTCGAGGAAGATATAATTTGTCTAGGAAAAGCCCTCTAAACCGACAAAAAAAGTGTCAAATTGCACAATACATTTCGTGGCTTTTTTAAAAATAATTAGAATTTGTCGAAAACAAATTAATATTTTTTAACGAAAAAATTGTGGTAAGTTGCGAATAATAAAAGACATATTACTGAAAGATTCAAGCATATAAAGTGTGTTTCAATAAGAGCGCAAGATTTTAAGGTTCAATAAAACATAGTTTTCTGTAGCAAAGTATTGAAATATTTATTGATTTATAATGTATACATTTGGGAATTATGTATGAAACAAAATATCTATAATTGGCCGCCATGGCTTTGCTGGCACATGCGTACTCTTTTGGCAAAATTTGCAATAACATTATTGAATACATGTGGCGGTATTTCATTGATAGAGCGTCTAATTTCGGCCTTCAATGCTTCGGTGGTTGCGGGCTTGTTTGCATAAACCTGTGACTTCAGATAATCCCACAGTCAGAAGTCCAAAGGTGTTAAATCGCAAGAGCGTGGCGACCAATTCTGGTCACCAAACCAGGAAATGACACGACCAGGATCAAACTCATTCAAGACAGTCAATATTTCACGGGCGGTATGGCATGTGGCACCGTCCTGCTGAAACCACATGTCGTAAAGAGCAATATCTTCCAATTGAGGCACAAAAAACTGCGTTATCATAGCACGATAACGTTCGCCATTCTCCGTTACAGCATTACCTGCCTCATCTTCAAAGAAAAACGGTCCAATTATTCCTCCAGACCACAATGCACCAAACAGTGACACGTGTTGGATACATTGCTTTGTGATGAATCATTGGTGGATTTTCTGAGCCCCAAATGCGGCAGTTTTACCTATTAACGAAGCCAGGTGAAAATGGGCCTCATCACTGAAAATGATTTTGTTCACAAAATCGGCCAATTGGTGAACTCTCTACGCTGTGCATGGTCTGTTGTTGAGTCAATTGGACTTTGTAGGCGTGGAGACGCAAATCTTTAGTGAGAATATGCTGAAGGGTGGCTGTTGTAATGTCCACTTTTTGTGCACGATGACGAATCGATGTCTCTGGACTTTCGGCCACACTCTCTTGAGTTGCTGTGATGTTTTGTTCTGAACGACCTCTACGAGTTCGTGTCGTGTGTTTCACAACACTAATCGAACGTTCGAATTTTTTTATTATTCTTTTCACAGTAGATGAATTAGGAATATTATTTCGACCGAATATTGGACTCACTTTACGAATGGTGGCAATCAAACTTTCGCCATTTTGATAATAATGTTTAACAATCAGGACACGTTGTTCGATCGTGTAATGCTCCATATTTACTAACTCCCATCTGTCCACTTTCGATCTGTCACGTCATAATCACGTGTCATTATGACTGTCAAACATGGCGCGCAATTCAAATCTTGCGCTCTTATTAAAACACCCTTTAGATGCTCTTTTCACGAGATGAAAAATAGTTGAAAATATTAAAAATTTTGAGTTTTTCGCAATTATTTAAACAAGTTATTAACCGATTTCGATTTACTAGGTCTCAAATTGACCTTTTTTAGCCAGCTAAAAAATGAAAAAATTTTGAAATCCCTGTTGGTTATAGTTTCAGAGTTGCGTTTAAAAAATCAATTTTTACCGATTTTTCAACATTTGACCGTTGCGTTGTTGAAGCAATGTTTCCAGTTGTGAAAATGGGATCCACTTGAGTGTATTCCTTATTACTAAAGCAACCAATTTTTCCACATATGGCTACATGCTCTTAATGACGATATGCACTTTTGCTAATTCCACTGGGCTTAAAATAAAATCGAATGAGTTAAGTAAGGCGACTGTGCTGTCCATTCCACTGGGCTTCGTTATCATATCCACCACTACATCAGGCTAAATTAAGTAGGTAAAAACTGACGGATCTTGTACTATTGAAATAAAAACGCTGGCTGACACAAATCGGGATGATCATTATTTGGAAACAGAAATTACTAGTGATCGAAATAACTAAAATAACAGAAAATCTGGTGTCAAATACAATTCAAAATGGTGAGACCGTACAAAGTCGATCTCGTATTATTACCGCTCGCACGGTAATTTTTTTTCCGATGGTTGTGAGCCTTGCAGCATATTTCTACGCTTATGGACGGTAAAAACTTGACTAAGTACATACACTGCCATCTACAAACACTGGTTCTTGCATCTTCCCTCATTGGGGCCAACAGCAGTTTTTCTTCATATCTGAAATTTTTCTATACAAATTATATAGAAGACAAATATTCTGATGGGAAAAATCCATGATTGTGCTAGTACAAACCACTGAATATGTCCTGTGGCAACAGTATATGTTAAAAACAAATTATCATTCTCTATGAAACGAAAGAATCACAACAGTATATTGTTTAACGAGCACGGAAAGGTACTCATTTCCCACGAGTATGACAGTTGCATCATGAACATTCCGTGCGAATTATACACTATACTTTTTCTACGGATGTTTCAAAAATAAATTAGAATAATTTAAAATTCATAACTTAACCTTCACGCCATTCCCTTGCGGGGTAGGCAAAAACAATCCCTGTCTCTTATTTATTTTTCATTCACAATCTTTCTCCATGCTTTCCTATCTCCGCATACCTCCCTAGCCTCCGCAAGGTTCATACATAGTCTCTGACATGCCCTTTTGTTTTTAAAACTACTTATCTTTCTTTCCTTTATCATTCTGCCAAGTTTTACGCGGACTACCAGGCCCGGCCTTTCCCCTAACCTCACCCACATATATTTGTTTCGTTAACCTTGCGTTGTTCATTCTCTCAATGTGACCAAACCAACGTAATTTACTACTTTTATATCTATCTATCGTCGTCTTTTCCTCACCACACTCCGTCATTATGCATTCATTTTTTATCTTGTCCTTCTCGTTTTACCACGCCTTCTCAGGAATCTCATACCCACGGCATTTATTTTTCTTTTCGTGCTTTTTTGACATACCCATGTTCCTTCCATACAGTACTGGGAAAATACGCCATTATAGATTGCCGTTTCCAGCTACTCCCCTTTCCCCTTCCCGATTGAACACCACAACAATCTTAGTTTTGTTCACGTTTACCTTTAGGTCCATGCTCTCAAGACTGTATCAAACTTCCTCAAAGCGGTTTGCAGCTCATCCGCACTGTCACTTAATAAGACTGTGTCATCTGCATACACCAGAAGTCGTACATTTACGTCACCAACCATTACACCATTTGTATCGGTACATGCTTGTCTAAGACATTTATCCATGTATACATTGAACAACCACGGTGACATCACACAGCCTTGTCGCACTCCTTGCTCAATATTAAAGTATTCACTCACACCTCCTCTCACCCTAACACATGCCCGACTACCGTTGTATACTGCTCTTATTCCATTTATTAGACCTTTATTTACGCCATATTCATTTAATATTTCCCACAGCTTCCCCTATTCACTCTGTCGTATGTTTTCTCCAGATCTACAAACGCACAGTACAACTTCCTTTTTTTAAACACTTTTCGATCACCTGGGAGCAACCATCTGATCGACACATCCTCTCCCCATGAACCCCTTGCACACCCATCTTAGTTTGTGTAGTTTCTCGTACTCTATCAATCAGTATTCTTCCAAAACTTTACCACCGCTGAGCCTTATTCCTCTGTAGTTCTTACAATCACTCTTGTTCCCCTTTTTATACAATGGTACAATGATCGCGCTCTTCCAATCACTCGGCACTTTTCCACAATAAGGCATACATTGAATAATTCACAATCTTCGTATAAGCTTTGCACCACCATACTTGAGCATTTCACCAGTGATTTCATCTATGCCCCTTGCCGTTTTTCAACCTTCCTGTTTTCCCTCATTTATTCCAATATCCTTCTCAGTTTCATTCATCATTTCTTCTTTTCCCTTATTTAACCCTTCAGTCTTACTTTCCCACTACTGTACAGCTTTCCGAAATATTCTTGCCAGCATTTCCTCACTTCACAATCGTCCCATATATTTCGTTTCTAGCATTCATCACTCCTGCAGCGTTCTGTTTTGGGCCACGTTTTGTATTTTTGACCCATTTCCAAAGAGTTTTTGTTTCCTCAAAATCATTCTGCATTTTCTCCTTCCACAGCCATCACTTCCTCTTTACTTATTCTCACTGCCCCTTCGTTCTTTGTTTCTTAATCTGTACACCTCATACAATCCTTCTTCTCAGTCTCATTTTTGCAGCAATCATTGCCATGTACGCATCTTTTTCTTAATACTGCCTTTTTACCGACTCATTCCACCAACCATTTTTTCTGTCACCTACAGTCACTCTTCCACATATTCGCACGGCACAATTGACAACAGAGTTTTTCAACTTATCCATGCACTTTCAACGTCAGTGTCTTTTATTTGTTCGTTCCCATGTTTCATTCCATTCAACTCTTTACTCACAGCATCTGCGTATTTCATTCTCGCACCATTATCCACTAGTTTGTCAACCCTAATTCTGGACGTTCGCACTACGTTTGCTTTCCTTCTCCAGACCCACTTTTGCCCTAAACACACTCTCGATACAACCAAAAAGTGGTCCGATCCACACTCCGCTCCGCGCATTACTTTTGTGTCTTTCACCAGGTTTCTAAGCCGTTCATCATACACTATCAAGTCTATCATACTTTTAGATTCACCTCTTTGCCATGTATACATGTGCACATTTTTATGTTTAAACCACGTATTGGATACAAACAGGCTTCTCTCCACACAGATGTTCAGCAGGTGTTCACCGTTCTCATTGACTCTTTGGTCTCCGAACTTTCCTAGAACGCGTTCACTATGTTCTCTCTGTACACCCACCCATCCGTTCATATCCCCCACTATAATCACTCTTTCGTTTGGCTTACATACGTTCAACACGCTCTCTATTTCATTCCAGAAGTTCTCACCCTCCTGGTCTCTTTCTCCATTCACTGGTAGCATTGATTAATAAGTTTATTAATCAATGCTAGTAGTTACAATTATAATAAAAATTTGGGTGTATTATTATATTATTTTATAAGTAATTGACATAAGGATGGGTTTTTTTTTTTTATTTTGTGTCCGTGTCGTGTCCGTGTCCGTGTCCGTGTCCGTGTCCGTGTCCATGTCCGTGTCCGTGTCCGTGTCCATGTGTTCCGTGTCCGTGTCCGTGTCCGTGTCCATCCGTGTCCGTGTCCGTGTCCGTGTCCGTGTCCGTGTCCGTGTCCGTGTCCGTGTCGTGTCCGTGTCCGTGTCCGTATCCGTGTCCGTGTATGTCCGTGTCCGTGTCCTGTTGTCCGTGTCCGTGTCCGTGTCCGTGTCCGTGTCCGTGTCCATGTCCGTGTCCGTGATCGTGTCCGTGTCCTGTCCGTGTCCGTGTCCGTGTCCGTGTCCGTGTCCGTGTCCGTGTCCGTTGTCCGTGTCCGTGTCCGTGTCCTGTCCGTGTCCGTGTCCGTGTCCGTGTCCGTGTCCGTGTTGTGTTCCGTGTCCGTGTCCGTGTCCGTGTCCGTGTCCGTGTCCGTGTCCGTGTCCGTGTCCGTGTCCGTGTCCGTGTCCGTGTCCGTGTCTGTCCGTGTCCGTGTCCGTTGTCCGTGTCCGTGTCCGTGTCCGTGTCCGTGTTGTCCGTGTCCGTGTCCGTGTCCGTGTCCGTGTCCGTGTCCGTGTCCGTATCCGTGTCCGTGTCCGTGTTCGTGTCCGTGTCCGTGTCCTTGTCCGTGTCCGTATCCGTGTCCGTGTCCGTATCCGTGTCCGTGTATGTCCGTGTCCGTGTCCGTGTCCGTGTCCTGTCCGTGTCCGTGTCCGTGTTATGTGTCCGTGTCCGTGTCCGTGTCCGTGTTGTATTCGTGTCCGTGTTCCGTGTCCGTTGTCCGTGTCTTGTCCATTCCGTGTCTATTTGTGTCCGTATTTATGTCGTATATGTCCGTGTCGATGTGTTGTGTCGTGTTGTCACTTTGTCCGTGTCCGTATCCGTTTGTTGTATTCCGTGTCATGTTGTGTATGTCCGTTCCGTGTCTGTCTGTCCTGTCCGTGTCGTGTCCGTGTCCGTAAATCCGTGTCCGTTCCGTGTCCTGTGTTGTCATGTGTCCGTAGTTTCCTTCCGTGTCCGTGTCCGTATCGTTGTCATGTCCGTGTCCGTGTCCGTGTTCCGTGTCCGTGTCCATGTATTGTCCGTGTCCGTGTTATTATCCGTGTCGTGTTGATGTGTCCATTTATCCTGTGTCATGTTGTGTAATGTATATTATTTATATGTTTTGTTATATTTTTATGTTTTATATATATTGTGTTTGTGATGTGTTGTGTGTGTGTTTTGTGTTATATATTTGTATATTGTGTTTGTTTTTGTGTTATTATGTATTGATTATTTGTATTTATATATATATATATTTTATATTATTATTTTATTATATGTGTATTATTTGTTTGTGTTGTGTTTTATATTTTGTTTTATATATTTATATTTTTATATATTGTGTATTATTTGTATTGTATATTGTGTTATATTATTATTATGTGTTATATATGTTGATTGTATTATTTATATTTTATTATTGTTATGTTATTTATATTATTATATGTTTATTTTGATTATTGTGATATATTTATTTTTTTTATTTTTGTTTTATTAATTATTTAAAATTATTTTTTATTGTTTGTTATTTTTTGTTATTTATATATTATATTTATTTTTTTTTATTTTGTGTTGTATTTATTATATTTTTATGTGTTGTTTTTATTTATTTATTTTATTTTATTTAATTTTTTTTTATATTAAATATTTATTTTTAAATTTATAAATTGTATTGTTTTTTATATTTTTTTTTTTTATTATGTTTGTGTTGTTTTTTTTGTGTGTTTTTTGTGTGTTTTTTTGTGTGTGTTGTGTTTTGTTTTTTTGTTTTTTTTTGTTGTATTTTGTTTGTGTTTGTGTATGTTTAAATTATGTTTTAATATTGTGTATATTGTATTTATATATGTTGATGTTATGTAATTATTTATTTAAATGTTGTGTTGTGTTATTTGTTTATAAATATTTTGTTTTTTATATGTATTAATGTTTTTTATATATATGTTTATAAATATTTTATATTATGTATATATATTATTGTATTATATATGTATATATTGTATGTATTATTATTTTGTTTGTTGTGTTTATGTTATTTGTGTTGTTTTTATATATTTTATAATGTTATTGTATATGTAATTTTTGTATGTATGTATGTATTATATATAATATGTTATATGTATGTTTATATATTTTAATGTTATAGTATATTTATATATATATATGTTTTATTATTATTATTTTATATTTTTATATTTTATTTTTTTTTATTATATATATATTTTTATATATTTTTTGTTTGTGTGTTTTATGTATGTTTTTGTGTATATTTATGTATTAATATTTTATATTTTTATGTTGTTATTATATTTTTTGTGTGTTTTTGTGTTATTTTGTGTTGTTTTTTTTTATTTTGTATTTTTTGTATATTTAATGTAATTTTATTGTATTATTTTATGTATTTATATATTTATATGTATTATATATTAATTTTATATTTATATATTGTGTGTGTGTTGTATTGTGTATTGTGTGTGTGTTGTGTGATGTGATGTTTGTTTGTGTGTGTGTGTGTGTGTGTGTATGTATGTATTATTTGTGTGTGTGTGTGTATGTGTGTTATTGTTGTGTGTATTATTGTTATTAGTGTTATGTTGTTGTGTGTGTGTGTGTGTTGTGTGTGTGTTTTTATTTGTTGTGTTTGTGTGTGTGTATGTGTGTTTGTTATTGTTGTGTGTGTGTGTATGTTATGTGTATGTGTGTGTGTGTGTGTGTGTGTGTGTGTGTGTGTGAATGTTATGTGTATGTGTGTAAATATTTAATTTGATGTTTAATTGTATGAATAACAATATTAAAATTTGTTCGTTTTTTCTGTCAAATTTACATTATTTTAAAAATGTTTATGCTTTATTAAATTAAAACATTATAAATGTAACTTATTAAACATAATTAAACAATTGTAATATTCTAAATATTATATTATTTAGCATAAATCTTTTATTATAAATAAATATTTGTACATGTTAATTATTATAATTAAAACACGTTACATTTTTATAACAAATTTGTATTTTCTTAAAAATGCCTATAATATATAAAAATTTATATAAAACAGACAGATTATCGATAATAGAAAAGTTGTATCTAAATAATTTGTTATGATTATATATGTATAAATGCATGGATTTAAATTTATCATCTATCATGCCTTAAAATATGTAAAATGAATGACGTAATAAAATATAAAATGTATTGTTGATCCGATAACCAATTAAAAATTTAATTTGTGATTTTCTATGCTTGACATGATGCGGATTTTCCTGTGGCCAAAGATGCTCATTATGCCTATTAAACAATAAACATATGTAAATCTACTTTCGGCCGTCCAAAGTACCTTAAATTTAAACTGTGGATCGACTGCACACTTGCTTATAAACCACGCAATTTATTTCTTGTTCTAAATTTAAATGAATTAAGTTTTATCTATTGCCAAACTAAATTTACTTCATTTCATTAATAATTTGATTAAGTAACATTGACCAAATTTAATTGAAACATCGATAAAGATAAAATAATGTTAGACATTATTAGAACTCCAATTTAAACATTACAACTATCACAAATTTATTATTTTTTGTGGTCAAATACAACTATAAATTCTGCTAATACACAAATTCCCTGCTTCCCATTAATCGAATAACATAAAATATATACAAATATTCAATAGTAGTTAATACTAGAAGATTTACTTATAGAAAAAGTATATATTTATATATATATATATATATATATATATATATATATATATATATATGTATATGTATATATATATATATATATATATATATATATATATGTATATATATATATTAATAAAAACATTAAAGCTGACGTTTTTATCTAAATTGTGAAGCACTTTTACAAGGAATCTAAATCTGATTGTAATTTATGATAGACATAAAGATACAACATGATTATTTTTGTTTTTGGATTTTGTTACATAAATCTTAATTTCAATTTTGATAGGTTTGATTTGGAAAGATAACAACGTTCGATTGATTTGACAGTTAATTCTTGTGTATAATTACGTTTGTGTTGTTCTTGTAAAATTTTTAATGAAGAAAAAGAAATGCTGAATTTGTTATGTTTATAATAAACATACTAAACATTCTATTTTTTCAATTTATGGATAGAATTTTGAATATGGTTCGTTTAATAAACCTAGGGAAAATTATGGCGGTAAGCCAAATGAACAAGAACAGGAAATCTTACAAGCAGTGAAAATTCACATGATTTTTATAACGAACACCTAAATACCAAGTATAAAGTTTTTCATAAGGATAATTTCTGTCTCAACGAAGGAAGTCACAGATCAGCTAGACTTATCACACCAAGTCGTGTGGAGATTACTCAAAAAAACGTAAGTATCGTTATGCAATCCATGTTTCGTAAGTTGGAATGTTTAATCGGCACAATGGGCATTACTGGTCATTTGAGAACCCACATCAGTTTTAAGAACGGCGACCGCAAGTACACTTTGGCCTTAATGTATGGGTTGGTTTTTTGGGCGATACAGTAATAGGTCCATTCATCTGTGAAGAAAGTTTAAATGCCCATCGTTACCTCAGTTTCTCAAGGACGTTTTTAACGGACTTTATGGACAACAATATTGCTCTTTAGTGTTTAAACGCAATATGGGTGCATCAAGATGGCGCGACGCTACATAATGCTAGGAGGGTTAGGGAATACTGGTTGGAAATGTTCCCCAATCGAGTTATTGCTAATAATGGTGACGTACACTGGCCAGCACGGTCGTCCGATCTGTCTCTATTAGACTACTATTTGTGGGGGACAATGAAAATAAAATTTATAAAACGTTACCAGCAGATCTGAATAAAGTTCTCGGAAAAATTATTACCTCTTAGACATGACATCAGGAGAAAGGATGTCTCAAGAGCAATAACTAAACTAAGAGAGCGATCGGCGTTGTGCCTCGAAGTGGAGGGTGGCAATTTGAACACTTGCTGTAATTTTTTTACCATTTTTTCTTCTTGTGTTTAATATTCTTCTTCTAGTAACAATTATTTTCTTTGGAAACCTTGTTTTTTGTTTCAAAATAATGGTGGAACTGTCAAATTTTTCGTTAACCGAACGGTGTTATCTTTCCAAAGCACACTTCTGAAAATTGGAAAATTGAAAATTGTAGTGTAAATATAAGACAGAACTATTATGTGTGATACATTATTGTATTCAGGAAAAAACCTGATATACAAAATACCAAAATGGCGCTCATAAGAAAAAACAAAGTTGGATGTTGTATCTTTTGCGTCTAGGGTGCCATGGAAATTACGATGACAGATTTAGATTCCTTGTAAAAAAGTGCCTTCACATGTTTTAGTTAAACATGTCTAGCTTTAATGGTTTTTGTTTAAAAAAATAAAAACGAAAAAACTTTCATTTTTTTTGCAATAATTTAAAAACAAAAGATGACAGCTCTAATTTTCTTTCAGATTATTGTTCAACATAAAAATGTGCAATTTTGCCCTACCATCATGATTTAGAGTGTGGCATACGTGTCAGTCATTTGTTGTACATACATGAAGGAAGAATCTAATTAATGTTGAATAAATAACAACATAAGTAAGACGTTCTTTTATAATTTTGCAATATTGATAATGGTCTGTGCTAATAAAAACTTCAATTTTTTCTATTTTCTAATATATATATATATATATATATATATATATATATATATATATATATATATATATATAATACATACTATACATACATACATACATACATACATACATACATACATACATATATACATATACAAGTTAGAGACGACCATACCGTGTTCACATTGTATTAGTAAAATAATAAACAGTAAAATACACAATAAGCGCCGTTGTCAGAGTAATGATTTCAAAGGTAACGAGACATGGTTCCAAGTTAACTGTCAGTTTTACAAATTAGTAGCAATGTTTACATTCGAAAATTGTGTTCTATTCACATCGTAAATGAGTAACAAATAAATTATATAACAATACACGCAAGGTGACGGGTTTTACTGGCTCCAGAAGGTAACTGGCGAGCCGAAAGCGAGCCAGTTATATCCTTCTGTCTGCCAGTAAAACCCTTTTTACCTTGCTATAGTTGTATCCACGTCATTACTTGTAATTGTAGGTATTAAGATTAAAATTTAAAGTCTTTTACATATTTGAGAAATAATGACGTTAGGAATGAAATCTGCCAAATCGTAACAAGGCAGTGTTGCAAATAATACTTTAATAACCGACAGGTAGCTGCTTGTGGTACTTTAAAATTGTTTTAGTAATATTTTACGTGCTTAATTAATCCATTATGTATAAAACATATCTTAAAAAATTAATTAGAGCTTAGCAAAGCTAAAACAATAACAATGTAATTCGTTGTGTGAAATTATTTATATATACTGTACCTCTTGGACTGCATTTAGGTTGATTAGGAGTCCTTTTGATAATTTGAACAAAATAACTATAACGAACGAGTAAATAAAAGGACAAAACAACAACGAAAAGAAATAATACGAGACGGCGTAAACTAAAAGAAAACGATGAGGTTATAAACAATGAATAAATTTGACAGATTAATGTCAAATCAGAATCCGTGCAATATTAAGTTGAATCCTTGATTGAAGTCAGCTGTTGGACATACGGACATCCTCACTTCCCTCTTATTTTCACTGACGATCGCCTATACGCATGTCTTTACTTAAAACACATGAAAACTGTATTGCCATCTTTATCATAAACATGTATTAAGGTTTAATCATTGTTTAAAGGAATGTCGTGCATTCATTCGGAAACCTATGACGTGAACGCCAACTCTCGTGGATACAATAATAGCAATGTTATGTACTATAACGCATTCGCAATTTATTTTCAATCCTTTTCAGTGGTGCCACTTGATTTTATTTTTCAAAAAACTTAATACTTCAAACAATCAAATAAAATAGTTGTGAATTCAGAAAAATAAAATTGTAATTTCTAAATTGTATCACTTCAGGGTGCATTTTTATAAATTAAAATAAACGTGTTGCGGTTTTTTAATAAAAACTTTATATAAAAAACAATGAATTGTTTAATATTTTATAAAGAGCACATACTAGATACTATTTTACTATATACTATATTTAATTGCTTTCAGGGAAATTATTTTCTGTTACTATGCTGCATTCACCATTATTGTAAAGCTATAAACTGACCTATAAACCTTATTTTTATTTATTTTAGTAGAGAACTAACTAACTGTAATTCATTTAAGGTAATGAAACAATGGATAGAAGAAGTAATCACAAATAGAACAAGTGAAATACCAACAAGTGACCACATCTCCGTAATATGGTCTGTCATTGTGGCCATATTTTGTTTTGGAGGAATGATTGGAGGCTTGCTAACCGGTAAGACTAATTTATAAGATGAATTGGATTAATGTGTAACGTTTTTAGGAACAATCGCTGATAGGTTTGGTAGAAAAGGTGGTCTTCTATTGAACAATATTCTAGTATTAATCGCGGTTATACTGGAATGCGTGGCAAAACCTGCTAATTCCTATGAAATGATAGCAGCTGGTCGATTTTTTATCGGTGTTAATTCAGGTTTAAACGCAGGTTTAACACCAATGTATTTAGCTGAAATTTCACCAGTAAGCCTTCGAGGTGCAGTTGGTACAGTTTATCAATTAGTCATAACTATATCTATTTTTATCGCACAAGTTTTGGGATTGGAATATATTTTAGGTGGTGATCGTTGGCCCACACTGTTAGCAATGACCGTAGTTCCAGCTATATTTCAAGTGCGTGTTTTCTCCATATTACGTATACTTTAACTTACTTTGTTTATGAACAGGTGGTAACTTTACCTATATGTCCTGAAACTCCAAAATATTTGCTACTGTCGCGTGGAAAGGAGGTTGAAGCGCAAAGAGCATTGACATGGTTACGTGGTTCTGTATCAGTATCAGAAGAAATGAATGACATGCGTTCTGAATTTGAAGCTGTAAAATTAGTCCCAAAAGCGACCATGAAGGAACTATTTACTAACAGTGCTCTTCGTATACCTCTGATTATTGCTTTAACTATGATGATTGCACAACAGTTGAGTGGAATTAATGCAGTAAGTATTTTTACGTTATACTTAATTTTGGGAAAACATAAGAACAATTAATTTAGGAAAAATGTAGTAAATAAAATGAAAATTATATAGACGGTGGGTGATCTAATGTTGGCTGTGATAACCAAACGGTTTACGATGTGACATGAAAACAATCGATAAGGACTAGTTATTAAAGTTTGTTCATGTTCTAGTAGTAGTACGTGATTAGATTTTGCACAATCACATAGATATCTGAGAACTATGATTTAAGTACTAGCGTTGCACTGCTCAGTTGAAGGTAAAGTAATATATACTAAAAACCAAAAGCACATTTTAAAAAATATATGTAACGCACCCATGAATTGAATTGACCTTAGTAAAGGCAGTTGTGGTTTGTACTGCGCTCTCCCAGATTATATAACCGCTAGTTTGAATTTTCTTATAAGTTACATAATTTATTGTGAAGGTTTATGGAATTTTTCTCTGCATATTGTAGAAAAAGTTTAATGCAATGTAACTTCAAATAGTCTAATGATTATTTTAGAATTGTATGTATGTTAGACAGGTTATATTTCGGGCATACAGTTTAGCAACTACCAGGTATCCTCGACTACACGGTGTAAACAGCATCCAGACTTAGATGTTTCGGGGGTATATATTATATAGACCACCGCTGTAGTCGATGCTTCTAACCACGGCGTACTCCATACAAGGCGGGAATATATGAGTGGGAGACGTGACGTCAGTAGGCCTAAAATTGTAGTGAAATGCATATAGAAATCGTAGAGTTTTAGGCTGCACCAATAAATTCTAATAATATCTGTCGGAATATGATTCGCAAAAGCCATGTATCGGATTCTTGAAACACTTGTCACAGTACTACTTTATTTAATGTTACAAAATATTGCATTATAAAAAATTAAGAAACCTCTATAAATCAATTGTGAGCATCAAAAAAGTTTAATATCATAGCGATCATTTAAAGTATTGCAATAAAAGCCTAATTAATGGTTGTATTTACTGAAATTGCAGTAACACAAAAAATACATGCATATTTTACTAATTTTAAGAAATGTGGTTGATTAATAATAGGAATAGGATTACCAGCTATTTATTACAGTTTCTATGTATTAATGAATCGATACAATATCCATGAAACATGCTGATGCAATTTGTTTGCAATGCACGTAACGTAGTCTGATCTATAACTCTTTATTTGTTAAAGAGGGCCCGCTTAGATTATTATTTGCAATGCGATACCCATTGCTTTATTTTTTCTTTCTAAACATTGAAATGAATTCCCGACTTTTTATTATTCGTGTTGCATTAGTGTCAATTACATTAAAACAAGTAAATTATAGAAGGTACACTTAAACATTTAGTATCCTAATCACTTTTACATCAATCATCGTTCAATTCTAGGAACAATTCTAAACGAGACAATATTAAGATTTTTTGGATTGTTATTATTAAAAATATAATTTCCTATCATTGGAGGCCAGGGTTTTGGTTTTTAGCCTTTTAAATTTGATTAACAACAAGAAAATCTGTCCGTGCCTCAATGCTTTCCGTGCGGCAACCGGCCTACTATATTCTCGACTAGTATAGAGTACGCCGTGTTCCAACCCATCTTTTAGGTTGTAAATAGAAAAAATAATATTGGATATGCTATTTTCGCATAGAATCTTATAGGGGTATACAGCGAAGGGAGTAAGTGATGATTTGGGGATCTACAATGGTTCGAATGGATTTTTTCTAGTAAAATTTGTTTCCTGTGACGTAGTTTTTGAAGCATAAACAGAATTCAAGTGCGATGTATCAGTTTTTTTTATCTTTTACCATATAGTGGCGATGGCGGCTTTGCCCTCTTCATGACAAAGATGGCAATGCAAAGGACCACTTAAAATGGGATTGGGTGTGTGACTGAGCGCGTATTGCGTGCGTGTTTGCGTGTGTGCTTGTGCTCGTACTCGTGTTCGTGGTCGCGCGCGCGTGTATGTGTGTGTGTGTGTGTGCGTGTGTGTGTGTGTGTGTGTGTTGTGTGTGTGTGTGTGTGCGTGCGTGCGTGCGTGCGTGCGTGCGTGCGTTCGTGTGAGTGTGTGTGCGTGCGTTCGTGCTAGCGTGTGTGTGTGTGTGTGTGTGTGTGTAGTGTGTGTGTGTGTGTTTGTGTGTTTGTGTTTTTGTATGTGTTTGTGTTTGTGTTGTGTGTGTATGTTTTTGTGTTTGTGTGTGTGTTGTTGTGTGTGTGTGTGTGTTGTGTTTGTGTTTGTGTGTGTGTGTTGTGTGTGTGTGTGTTGTTTGTGTGTTGTGTGTGTTGTGTGTGTTTGTTGTGTTTTGTGTGTTTGTGTTTGTTTTGTGTTTGTTTGTTGTTTGTTTGTGTTTGTTTGTGTTTTGTGTTTTTGTGTTTGTGTGTTTGTGTTGTGTGTTTATGTTTTGTGTGTTTGTGTGTTTTGTGTGTTTGTGTTTTGTTTTGTGTGTGTTGTGTGTGTGTTTTGTGTTTGTTGTTTTGTGTGTTATTGTTTGTGTGTGTTGTTGTGTGTGTGTGTGTGTGTGTGTGTGTGTGTGTGTGTGTGTGTGTGTGTGTGTGTGTGGTGTGTGTTGTTGTTTGTGTGTGTGTGTGTGTTGTGTATTTTGTGTGTGTGTGTGTGTGTGTTGT
>JARFJB010002348.1:332500-350000 GCA_036346205.1 Vesta saturnalis | reverse complement strand
ATATTTATATATTTATATATTTATATATTTATGTATTTATATTTTTTTGTGTATGTGTATTGTGTGTATTATTGTATTGTATGTTATATATTTATATTTTGTATATTTTATTTGTATTTTATATATTTTATTATTTTATGTATTTATATATATTATGTATTTTATATATTATATATTTATATATTATATTATATTTTATATTTATTATTTATATATTTATATATATTTATATATTATATATTTATTTTATATTTTATTATTTTATATTTATATATTTATATATTTATATATTTATTATTTATATATTTATATTTATGTATTTATTTTATATATTTATATATTTATATTTTATATTTTTTTTTTTTTTTTTTTTTTTTTTTGTTTTTTTTTATTTTGTTTTATTTTTATTATTTTATTTTTTTTTTTTTTTTATTTTTTTTTTTTATTTATTTTTTTTTTTTTTTTTTTGTTTTTTTATGTTTATTTTTTTTTTGTTTTTGTGTTTTTTTGTTTTTTTTTTTTTTATTTTTTGTTTTATTTTTATTGTGTGTTGTATGTGTTGTGTTGTGTGTGTATGTATATGTGTTTGTATTTATGTGTGTTTGTGTGTTGTGTGTGTGTGTGTGTGTGTGTGTTGTGTTGTGTTGTTTTGTTGTGTTTGTTTGTTTGTGTTTTGTGTTTGTGTTTTGTATTTTGTGTTTTGTGTTTTTTATTTTGTTGTTGTGTTTATATTTAATTGTGTTATGTATTTGTTTGTTTGTGTTGTATGTGTTGTGTGTCTGTGTGTTTGTGTGTATATGTTTGTGTTTTGTCTTTGTATGTATGTTGTTGTGTTATTAATAATTAAATATTGTGTGATGTAAAAATTATAATCAAAATGTGCATATTAGAATGAGCTATTTAAGTTATACGAATACGTAACACAAAGCTATTAAAAGACATGTAATAATATTTTTGTATGTAATTATAAAGTGAACATGGACATTGTTAATATACAAAAAAGAAAAGAAATTGGTTATTTGTAGCAATAATTTGCATTATATAGACACCGAGAGATCAGAGGTTGTTTGACAGCGTGTTTAAATTTATTTTCATATGCATATTGTTGTTGATTGAATGAGTATGATATAAAAATAGTGAATTTAATTTATGAATGACAGTAATTATAATATCAAAACGTTACGATGAAAATATCTTTTGTAACAAATCGAAAATTAAATCTTATGAAATTTGTTGTATTGTTTTAAAATTTTTACTTGAATGTGTTTAACCACAAGAAAGCATAGTTGAGCCTTTAGTCTTTTAGTTTTTTGGCATCTCTATACCACATTGAACGTAATTTCATAATAAAACTTCTGAGTTATCTAAATACAGGTTATTTTCTTTAAAAATCTGTATGTTTTGTTTGTTTCTTGACTGATATGCACGTTTTTATTTTGTTAAATCATTTGTTTATTGTATATAATATTTTGTAATTATTACAGTATTTATTAGATATTTTTTATAAATTTAAAACTTAATTTGTAATATACATTGACAATTAATTTAATAAGAATAATGATTTTAAATATATGAAAATGTTTCAATTAAATTATAATTACTTTACATTGTATTCTATATTTATATTTTTCGATAACAATTACATACGTTGTAGCACTTTTAAATAATTAATTAAATTGTCAAATAAAGCTATAAAATATGAAAACGGAAAGTTTATATATATATATATATATATATATATATATATATATATATATATATATATACTATATATATATATATATATATATATATATATATATATATATATATATATAGTAATATTAATTGTTATCGAAACGGGCAGAGTTTGTACATTTATATAGAAATGCATGATTTAAAAACCTGAAAAAAATACCTATTTGTAAATTATAAGCATATTAAACATATTCTTAAAAAATCCCACTTTTTTTCATCCAAACTAATATGCGACTTAACTGTACATTCAAAATGTAGCCGTGATTGTTGGATCTACACTACACTTACAAGTGACCCAATGGGCTTGAGCTTTGGCAATCGGTCGCGCGGTTGACAAAACCCCCACTTAACTGGCTACTCACTCTGCTTCATGCTTTACTGGTGTTCAAATCGGCACAATCTCAGAAAAGTGTGTAGGCGTTTGATGGTGCGTTACTATTTGGGAGCTAACTTTATTGATGTATTCCATTAATGTAATGTAACCATCAATTACTTTAAATGTGTACATATTGTCAAATTGAATAATTTTTAAGGAATAAATACGGAATGGTTATAAATATAATTCCTATTGATTTTATCTGTTAAGCGGGTTTCTTTCTAATTGTATTTAATAGTTAGATGACTATTGAGAATAGATTCTTATGTTCGAATCCATTAATATACTTAAGCACCTTATTTATGTTGAACGTAACTAATAACTGAACTGTGAAAATAAGTTATAAGTTATACGTTTCTCTCTCGCAATTATACTTCAGTTCGACAAATTGCCAGAATCGCTCCCAGTACTAGTATTGTGCTTCATAGGGTGGTTACTATGTAATGCTATAAAATTTTCTCCTGGAACTGTCGTTTTAGCGTTGTCGTATTACTTCTTCCGCGTTTCTCAACTCGTTGAATTGATCTGTTGCCTTCAATATTACTTCTTTCATAATGTTTATTCATCTCCTTGCCAATTTCATTCTGTACGCTAGCCAATTTGTTGAACATTTCCATTTTCATTCTATGGTTTTTCCTACAAAGTTGAATATTTCTTACCTATTGCATTTAATTTGTGCCGGTGAGTGATTGTCGTTTTCCTGACAAGGGTTAAGTTTGGTTTGAGGTTTCCTTATCGCTCTACTACTGGAGCGACTCCTGTTTGGCCTCTTAATTTTGTTCAATGAGGGCTGTTTCTTTCTGTGTTGTGAGAATCTTTTCCTCTTATAGTTTGTATGCGTGTGAGGGTAATGGAATTCCTTTTCGGTTTACAAAAATACAACTGCATTACGTACCCCCCGAGGCGATCTAACGTAGAAATTTTGGACACCCTTTAAACGTTAGCAATAACCAAGAACGTATTGTAATAGTCAGGTAAATTTTTCATTATTTTACGGACATGGAGATATTCTCTTAAACAACCAGTTTGTTAATGAAAGAATTCTTATGAAAATACGTAATGCCTGATTCGAAACTGACTTGAACATCTGTTATATAAAAAGAAGAATTATATTTTTTTATATTTTTAATGAATTTGAATATATGTGTATTTATAAAATCAAACAAATGATCTTATTTTTATTGCATTATAATGGAATTAGATAATACATTTAAATATCATTATGGTTTACTTTAAGGAATTTAAAACAGCTCCAAGTCAGTTGTATAAAATATTAATTGAAGGTAAAAGCACATCTTCCAATACTTTTATATATCGAGTGGAGTTAAACGCTGACGGAGACACTTGCACCAATTCTCCAGGTCCAGCGCTGCTCATCCATTCCCATACACTTGTGTACACACGCCGCTTGTTGGTAACGGCATAATGTATCTTTGATTATACCTTTGGTTATTGGGTCACCATAAAGTGACTGGATCATCTTGCAATGGTGAGAACGTCTTTTCATAAAAAAAATCACCGTCGACCAATCTCTGTCCAAACTATTATGAAATAAATCAAAACGCACTGTAGCATGCTCTGCATCCTATCCGGTTTTCTTGAATGAACTCCATTTTCGTGTAAACGTCTCAATATTGTCTTTTCACTGCAATGAATTTGAAATCGCTCCTTATCTTGAATGCAGTTAGTGAAAGATGCATCATTTATTAAGTTTACTATTTCTTGATGCTGTTGTATGGTGGTCATTCCAGGACGGTGAGTCAACAGTGATCTTTCGCCGCCTTCTTCATGTCGATCTCGCCATCTTCTTACTGTCTTCTCTAAAATTACAAATAAAACTAGTCTTATACCGATCCAGTTAAAAACGTGCAAAAAATGCAAGCAAAAATAATATGATCAAATTATGTAGTATACATACGTAACAAAATTACTTACCGATAGGTTACATCGACGAGACACTTCGCTTATTGAAAGTTCACTATTCAATAAATCAAGAATAATTCCCCTTTGCTGAAACGAATTATCCGTTTGCCTTAAGTGACGGGGATTTTTCTTATTAAAATAAAGCTTCACAATATAGTTACGACAAAGTCAAGACGGGTTATAACTGAATATTTAATAATCATATGTTCTCCTATTTATACCCTATTTTCACAAATCAATTTTAAATTCTATTGTTACTTGTAGTAATTACATGTGATGACTTGAATGGCATTACAAATTAATTGATTTCCGGCTTGACCTTTGTGCAATAATCGTAATTATTCCAACAATAAAATTTGCCGAATATACCAGAATAATATGGAAATACATTCTTATACTTTCTACATTGATTGATTTCGATTACATCCTAGATAATTTGATAAGATAAATATTTGAATTAAATTGAAAAACGTTATAATTGCTAAAATAAAAACTGGTTATTTGGCATAAAATTTCCCATAGGTAGGGTGGCATTATTTAATTTACATACATCCCAAATGCTTTTCTAATAAACCGGAAACGCTAAAAATGTCAATTTAGGTTTTTTTAGGAAATCTTACAGTGAGATATAACGCCCACTTATGGGAAATTGAGTCCTAAAACTTGCATTTAAAGGGATGTACAAAATTTATGTGCATTTTTAAAACTACTTCGAGGATGGGCTTTTTTATTGACGCCGGGTGTACATTACTAAATAGTGTAAATTATAGATTTAATTTCAAAACTAGAATTATTGAGAACTTTTTTTGTAACAATATAACGTCTTGTTTTAGATAATGTACTTTTCCACCCAAATCTTCACAGACGCTCACTTAAAACCAGACGATGCTCAATATGCGACTTTAGGAATGGGCGGTTTAAACGTTTTTATGACGCTAGTTTCTCTCGTATTGGTTGAAAAGGCTGGACGTAAAACATTGTTATTAATTGGGTTTGCAGGAATGACAGTAGTTGTCTTTATACTTATATTTACTATGGTCTATTCGGTAAGTAGTTACCGATACTAAAATTCTGCAATTAATGTAACCCTTATTTAATTTTAGAAAGAGTCAGAATTTGCCAGGTATATGTGTATTGTACTAATATTGGTCTTCATTATTCTATTCGCAAGTGGCCCTGGATCAATACCATGGTTCCTAGTAGGAGAATTATTTAATCAATCTGCACGACCAATGGCAACATCATTGGCTGTAATGATAAATTGGGCTGCAAACTTTTCAGTGGGTTTAGGATTCCCACTAATAAAAGTAAAAATCAAATATTTAATTTCAATTTATTTGGTATGTTTTTAGGATGCGATTGGTCCATACGTATTCGTTATTTTTGTCGTTTGCTTGGCGTTAAGTACATTATTTATTTACAAGAAAGTGCCAGAAACGAAAAATAAGACTATAGAAGAAATTGCTGCAATGTTTAGGCAGCAGTCTTATCAATAAACCTCTCAATATATCTCATTTGTTATTGTAGATGTAACAATAAATGTTGTATTGCATATGAGTGCAGTCCAAGGTAAGAGTAATTAACAAAATACTAAGTGATCACAGAGTTGTTAAGTATATTAAATAAAAACTTGACTGGTTAAACAAATTATTTATTTTGTTTTATGTAGATACTTTATTAGTATATTTATTATAAATTAATAATAATTTTTAAGTAGGTATATTTATTTAAAATAATTTTTTTATACTTAATATACATACCGGCATAATATGTACTGTTTAAATAAGCATTTATAAAAAGACAATATTTATTAAGTTAGTCAGCCGATAGTTCCAACATGAGTATTAATGTATGTTACCTATTGACAACGCTTCATATTATATGGAATAAACATTACAGTTATTTTTGTAATTGTTAGTAGAGAAACAAATACAAAAAAATTACCTATTTTAGAAAACGTAGCAAGATTTTAAAATATTTTTTGGTACCTATTGTGATGTATCAATGATGCCTCCTGATTATGTATTCAAATTCAATATTACAAACATATTTAAAACCCATGCTGAGAAATTTATATTTGTTATAAATAAATAATTTTTTTCGATGATTTTATTTAAAAACCTCATATCTGACTTTTCAAATTAGGAACAAAAAATAAACACAGGTAAGGAAATTTATATATTATTTATGTTAATATAGTTATCAATACTTTTTGGTGTAAATAATATGTTGAAACACTTTACACGATTCAACAGAAATTACAGGTATCGTTGTCACTGAAAACGGGCTTTTACTTAATGTTATTTTCTTTTTAGTAACGTTCATATGTACATATTAGTAGATTAAATATTAAGTCACTTTGAAAATAGTGTTCTAGAACACCCTCTATATGAACCCAAGGTACAACGTGATCAATGTCAAGTGTACTGTAGTGGTATGACAAAAATCCCTAGTTGTTAATATTGTTGTGTTTTGCAGTTGGCTGCTTTGGATTTTTAGTGTGGTTTTAGTCGTTTTAGTTTATGTCATATTATACCTTCGTTTTTCACTTTTGTATTTTCTTGGTGCCGAAATGTTACAAAATATATTTACGAATATGCAACATAGGGTGAACTTATGTTTACAATTTAATGGCGGTCATTTTGAACATGCTGTAAAGCAAAGTGTTATAACTAATGTGCACTAAGGAGTTAAAAAAATTTTGTACAAGACGTCATTCCATAAACATGTCCTGTAAATTTTATTTAATTATAATGAAATTATAACATTTAAATACCTAAGATTATTTTGTATTTTGTAATGATGTAATCCAATCATTAAATAATATTTTATTTATTTTGTTGTATTTTATAGGGATGCAGTCTGATCAAATACAAAATAGTCATTATTTAAATTAAGATAATATTTTATAATATGTTAATGACCTTCATACAGATTTGAAACTGATGGTAATTTTTACTTGAACCATGCTCTAGAGTAGCTAGAGCAATACAGCTTCTTACCAACCTATCAGTGATACCAACTTAAATATTTTGATCACGTGGTATACACTTTTGAGGTTGATCACTCGTTATATAATGAAAAATCACACTTCAAAAATTTTTTAAATAAGTAATTGTGTAGTTGCTATGTTTATAAACGTAATTTCCGGAAAAAAAAGGTTAGCAATTTGTAATTTATGAAGTTAGTTTTCATACGTTCTTTCAAAATTGAGAATTTTTTCACGCCTGTTGGCAGGCAACACATTTCGCATGCATCTACGAGTCTGGAAGACGTGGGAACGCCGTTCAAATAATTGATGTTTACGCCGCAAATTTAAAATTTAGATAAAGAGGAACATTTTTATCGGATAGATTGGAAAAGATAATCAGGTGATTTCTTGTGGCTGTAACATCTATTATTTCTGATGTTACATTAGTTAGGAAAGGGCTATTAAAATTATTCGGTTATTACTGTTTGCATTATCTTCCCATTTAACGTTGTCTTAAATACGCTGTTTTCCTAAATTAAATAAACCATTTAATATTTAAAGTGGTTGATGGTGACTCATACTTAACATGCCGTTTTCACAATTGAGAATCACTGGATTACGTTTGGTAACAATGACAAGTTTCGAGCAAACGCCAAATACGAAGACACCTGCGCAGAAACCGAATATTAGTGTTGTTTATTGTTTTCTAGCCTCATTTTTCGTGCACGTTTTTATCAAACAGTTTTTTTCAAAACTTCTTCCGTTTCAGCACCTTTTATTTACAAGTAAGTTGCATTTGTAATCCAAAGTAATATGTATTAATATAATATATTGATTTAGTTCGTTGTTTATAATGGGTGATGCGAGTACATCATCTGAAAGTACAGCAAACATTTCAGCAAAGAAGCGAGGTGTCTTATCGCAAGATGCCCGCGAAATTATTTGGAATGTTTATCAGTTTCATAAAAATAATTATTGTACGATTAACATCTGTCAGTTTTTTCACGATTACATTTCTTTACAGTTAACGTTCTTGATATCGTTGTGAAAGCAACTGGAGTATCTAAAAGTACCGTCGTTAGAATTATTAGAGAAGGGGTGGGCAATTCAACGGGTGAAATTGAATCGTTCAAGACTTCTAATAAAAGAATGAAAACGGCACCAAAATCATATGTCGATAATTGTGGGGAACAAGTCATACGCATTGTATACAATTTTCATGTCACGGAGAAACGACAACCAACCGTTAATGCTATCTATAATATTATTAAAGATGACGAATCCATTGGTTTCTCTGGGAAGGAAACGTCTTTAAGAAGATTATTAAATAAAATAGGTTTTAAATGAACGAAAACCGTTGACAATCGTAAATGTTTAATGGAGCGATACGATATACGATTTTTACGTTGTGCTTATACACGAGCAATAAAAAAGTATCGAAGAGCAGGGCGACCCATTGTGTATACAGATGAAACATATACATGCATCGCATACAACGCCACATTCCTGGGTAGACGATTCCGACGAAGGTTTAAAATGTCCAATCGGTAAAGGTCAACGTCTTATAATAGTACATTCTGGTGGTTAAATGGGATTTATCAATAATGCCCTCTTAGTTTTTAAATTAGGCTCAAAAACAGGTGATTATCGCGACGATATGAACTTTATTAATTATAAACGATGGATTCAGCACCAGTTATTACTGAATTTGCTCAAAAAGTCAGTTATTGTTATGGATAATGCAAGTTATCACAACACTTTAGCAGTTAAACATCCAAGTTTTAGCAGTAAAAAAATGGAAATAATAGCTTGGTTATAAGAACGAGGGATCGTACATGATGAATCCCAAACAAAAGTGGAGCTGTATGATTTAATAAAATGTAATAAACCGAGCTACACGGAATATTAGCGAAAGATGGTCACTCTGTATGTCGACTACCTCGATACTACCCGGAGCTAAATTCAATAGAAAAAATATGGGCCATTGTAAAAGCTTGGGTGGCATCGAGAAACACAACTTTTAAATTAGCCGATGTTGAAAAACTAACTCGTGAAAAGTGTTCGATGGATTCGGAGAGCCACTGGCAAGAAGTGTGCCGTCATGTTAAAGAAACTGAAAAGGAATACATTAATAAAGAGCATATTATGGATGTTGTTTGTGAGGAATTGATTATACGTAGGAGTGGAGACTCGTCGGATGAATCTGATTTTATATCAGATTATGATAACGAGGAAATAAGTGTAGAGTAATTGTGTAATATTTTATTGTATTTATATTGTTAATTTCACATTGCACATGTGTTGTTTATGTTCTTAGATATGTTTCTAAGACACTTTAACTTCTTAAGCACTTTTTAAACACTTAGTCTGTGATCTACCAACATAACATCTTCGTACCATAACCCTTTTTATAGTTGGCAGAGTTTTTATGCATTGTACCAATTATTATACATGTTCTACACATTAGGATTATTGTACTTCATGTAATCAATATCTGTTATGTGTTTAATTGCTTAATTATATTGAATTATATGTGAAATTTCTTATTTATCTTTAACACACTAATATGTATCGTGTTGACCTTTTTAACATGCTACTGCCATAGCTCTATGCTTTTATGAATACAACATCATTGTACAAACCCCATAAAACCTGATTTGGTGTATAAAAACCATCTGTTTATATTCGTATACTATATTTTCCTCATAACAAATTATATAACTTCTTCAACTTTATATGAACTTGCATACTATCTAATATTTGAATTCGATAAAACTCTACCCCCTCTATTACACCTATTTATAACCATCGCAGTATAAAACTGTTTAGACACGAATTATTTACCCTTAGAACTGTGGTTAATGATTAAAATGCGAATTACAACATTTCCGAGTAAATTTATGAACAAGTAACATAACCTTATATTCCACTTTTCACAATTAAATAAATGTTTTTTTTTTTGTTTAAATTGTCCTAATTATAAAATATAAACATCATAATTAAGATTATAATTATAATATAATTATGATAACCTTTTAATCGTAATTAAGAGGTTATTAACTAAAAAATGTACAAAACGTAACTTTACTTTTCTTAAAAAACTAATATTTTCCGATTGAATAGTACACGGTCACGTGATTTTTTTCGCGCAGCTCGGTATCTTCGTATTTGGCGTTTAGAGTTATTAAGTTGATAAAAGAACATTTTATTTCTCTTTTTTTCTTCTGCGAGTGCAGGCCACATTTTAAAATCTGGAGGAATATCAGATATATGCTGGATGCATTTAATCCATCGACTAGGGTCGCATTTATAATTATTCCTCATTATTCGAAATGATTAATTAGTATTACTTATTTCTACCATGCTTTATACTATGCTAACTTTGTCATTAACTGATGTTTAGTGTTATAAATGCTCCATTTTAAAAAGAAATAATCTGTTTATCTGTGATTTTTGAACCTAAGTCAATTTTGCAGTAGGTATTTAATTCCATTTAATTATATATACATATCAAAAATGTCTAAGAAAGTTTTTCCTTCGTATTTTCATCAATTTTAAATGCATTTTAAAAAGTGAGGCGCCGTTGTGTTCCTTGCTGAGGTATCAATCAAGTTATGTAATTTTCATTGAATTTGGTTTTCGAATGAAGAAGAAATCATACAAACATAAAGGCCTTTACTAGTTTTCCTTAAAATGCTTAACATAAGAAACGATTTTTACACAAGAAATAATAACAAAAGTCTTCTTAATATTCTGTATTTTCCCCAGCAGAATTAATAACAGCCTGACAACGTCTGGGCATACTTAAAATTAAAGTATCAATTAAGTGTTGTGGTAATAAGTTCCATTCTTGTATCAGAAGATTTTCAAGGTGTTCACGTGTGTGGACATTGCAAAGATGAGGAGAGATCCGTGTTTGGGGCATGTCCCACACATGCTCGATGGGATGCTGGCCATGGTAAAACAGTAATATTCTCACTGTGAAACCAATATCGTACTGTTGCCGCGGTATGTGGCCTTGCATTATAATGCATGTAAATGAAATCAGGTCCCGCAGCAGTCGCAATTGGAAGGACAATAGGCTCTAATACAGACCAATATATTGATGTTGATTCAGGTTGCCTTGGACAAAAACGGGGACAGTTAGATGGTGGAAAATTACTCCAGCCCACATCGTAACTTGTGCGTCACCATATAGACGAACACTGCACATGCCTCAATCTCTCTTCTCTACCACTGCCTCTCCAAACTCTCGCCCTTCTTGAATCAGAATGGAGACATTCATCTGTGAATAGCACTGAGTTCCATTCTTCAATGCCCGTGTTCTTGTGCCCACTGTAATCTTGCTCCTCGATTTCCGTCACGAAATGCAGGAACCCTCAAAGGACGCCTAGCGCGTAAACCAATATCGTGTAGTCTACTTCTGATGGTTTGGCCACACACATTCACATTGACCACATTTGCCAAGGCACCAATAAGTTCGCGAGCAGTAGAATACACATTTCTGCGAGCTAATAGAGCAACATACCGATCTTCTGCAGGTGTAGTTGCTCGTTTACTTCGACTTGAGAAAGACCGCCCTCGACCATATTCACGGCAATTGAACACGTAATAAATGTTGACGTTCCATAATCACAGTTAACGAAAACAATCGTATTTTGTTAAATTTTTCACTTTGATTTTACAAGTTAAACTGAAGATTATGAGAATCTAAATTAACAGAAGTGGACGTGTTTCTGTTTTTCGTAAATAAAACGGTTTTCTGTACAGATCAATTTTCACGGTATACTCTCTTTTATAGAGCAGAAATGTGTGAATCGAACGGTATGTCTCAGAAAAATTGTTCTTGCGAGGAAAAATGAAAAAAAAGTCATGTTCCTCAGACATTTTTGATGTGTTTATTTTTGTAAACATAGAAGAATCTATACAGGTGAATGCATTCATCCTTGCGTCTTTATATGCGTGATATCACTTTATGCTATTAACCCCCTAGGGTATAGATACTAGTGTAGCTACGAGGATACGTAATCTGGACTGTTGGTAGTTTGTTGATTAATTTCATTATGGGGTTTTATTATTACACACTACCATGTATGGAAGTTTTGTGGGTGGTCTATACAGTAACATAGTATTTACTTTTAAATTTCTTTTTTTATTCCGTTATATTACATTGCTGAAGTTTAGTTTTAATTGAAAATTATGCTTTAAGCTAATTATACTAGGTTCAAAATTATTTATTTAGCTTTGAGTTCTCCGTTTAGATATTTACTTTTTAAATTATTTTATTCCATTATATCACATTTATGAAAGTAAACTATTGTTATTATATTATGTTGATTGAATAAAAGATTTTGTTTGCTACTTTGTTGTCGATTATTTCCATAATTGTATATTTGTATATGTACAGGAGAGTGGGTCAAGTTGACGACGTTAAGGAAAAAAAATCGTAAAATTAAAACGTAAATATTTTTTGAATCCAAACTGTATTATAAAGAACACCACACATGTTGCCAATTTAACTAAAAAGTTAAATGAAATTCGCATGGAAAAAAAAACACAAAAAAACGATTTTCACAATTTGGTGATTTTTTCATCTTGCCCCACCGATGGGGCATGATGACGTACATATAGGGGCAAGATAACGATTATCGGCAGAAGTCACATATAAATGGCCCGTTCTGTTCATAAGCTGTGCATGATTCATGCCACCATGCCTCGCAACAGGCACACTGAATCCAGCCCTCTGTTGGGGGTTCAATATATCTCTCCTCACAAGCCCGACAAAAAATTTCTTTGTTTGTTTCCTTATTAGCTTCAGATGCTGAGATTGTCCCAAATACATTTTTCTTTACTATCTCGCACTTTCTTTTCTTCAGATTAACTTTTCCGCTTCTTTGCCGTTCTTTTTGTTAAACCTCTTCCTTATTTGGAGTAGAGGTTATTACTGACGCCTTCTGCTTCTTCCTTTTGGTTTGATGTAGAGGGCGATTATATTTTGGAAGTGGTCTAATTTGAACGAGGGCTTTATGATCTTCCGCTGTTTGCTTTGAAGTTGAAGGTTGAGAGAGTTCTTGGTGTAATTTCTGTCCAGATGGGCCTGCTACAGCGCAGTCCGGCAATGCATTATTGTCGGGTTTATTTATCAGAGGTTCATCATCACTGGAGGAGTCTTCCTCAGCAATTGTTGGATAAGCGGTATTTTGATTTTCAGCGATATTCGGACGTTCACTTACTAGGGTTGACGCAAAGTCTGTCACATCAAACACATCCGGGTTATATGGTTCAATCCCGCACTTCAAGAAACTTTTAACAGCAGTTCCAATGGTTGCAGCTTTTAAATATGATTGTCCAAAAAGTTTCCCTACGTCTTTATCTGTTATTGTTTTTCCAGGGTTATTTACAAGAAAATTGTCACAAACTTGGCTGTAATAAGTCTTTAAAGGAGCAAAAAATCCCACGCCCAAAGGTTGCATACGGTGCATCGTATGTGGAGGTAACCCCAACATAATTATTCCACTATCTCTACATAGGTTGATCGCTTCTAAAGAACAGTGGGAAGAATGGTTGTCTACAATCAGCAAAATGGGCACTTCTTTGGAAGGATGCGTAAATTTTATAAAATGTCGAAGATACTGCACAAAACTTTCACTGTTCATCCATCCACTTTGCTGTGCAATGCCATTACTATTTGGGGGACATCCATTCAACAGTTCTGATCGCATCCTTACCCTCGGAAAAATAAAGAAAGGAGGAACATAGGATCCTTGGGCGTTCATTGCACAAACAACTGTAGTATTTTTTCCCCGCTCACCACTAGCAACCTTCGCTACCCTTCTGCATCCAGTAGGAGACATAACTTTTGGTTGCTTATTGGGTACAGTCGACAAACCGGACTCATCAGCGTTGAAGATACGATCAGGAGTAAAATTATATTTAACTTTGAGTTCTCGCAGTAGGTTAAAAAATCTCGCTACTTCTACTTTGTTAAACCCCATTAAGCGCCCTAACGATGTCGACTCCGGTGTCCTTAAACTAATCTTTCGTCTTTTCATAAATGAAATTAACCAGTCTTTTCCAGCTGCTTTGGCGGCCTTATTAAATTGATGAGGAATGTTATTCTGCTCTGCACATTCAAATGCTAGTTTTCTGCATCCCTTGGAAGTTAAACCAAATGCTCTATTATTTAAATCGTCTAAATAGTTGGCGAATTCTTCTTCTTGCAGATCGGAAAATGTATATTTAAATCTACCTCCACTTTCTGGTAGTTTTTCGTTTCGGCGGTGTTTTTTAACGTATCTCCGAAGCGTAGGCTCTGGTATTTCGAAAAGTAAACTGGCATTATTAACGGTCTAACGTTCATGTTCAACGGCATGAATTGCAGCAATTAAACTATCTTCCGACCATGATCGACGATCTGTTTTCCTCTTATAATTTCTTACCATCTGAAACAAAATATTAAGGTATAATACGCCATTGGGGCAAGATGACGAATTCGTCATTTTGCCCCCTTCATCTTGCCCCTCTGGCAATATCAAAATACAATTGTTTGATAACGAACGCAAGAGAAAATTTATCAACCAAAATGCTCTCAAATCTGCTTATATAACTCTAGTAAATAAAATAGACAACAAAACCAATTATTCTTACCTTTGTTTTTGAAGCAAACGCTTATTTTCAACACACAAAATATTATACACATGTGCAAATAAAACTGTTTACAGGTTACAATTAATGCAAAACTAGCAAGTTCCGAAGCCCTATACCTCCCTCATAATTAAAACCAAACTATATTGTGCGTAACAGTAGATTGAGGCCCAGATGCATACGTCCTACCTTAAACGTTAGTATTATACCCCTTATTTCAAATTTCCCACCATAACCATTAGAAGGTCCTGTATGTACTTTTAAAACATATCGCTAGGTGGAGCCAGCTGTATTACAAAAAACATTCATGAGTCTACACACAACTAAATGGCGCCAGTAACAAATTCAAATTTTGGGGCAAGCGGGCCACGACAAGGGGTCGAAGACCCGAAAGGAAGTTCCAAAGACCTATACTTGTCGTAAAAGTTATCATTAGGGCCCTTTATTAGCATACAAATTCAAATTTCCCACCATAATCAAGCAGAATGCAGAGACTTAAACACAAATTCAAATTTTCCGCCAAGGAGCCCACGACAAGGGGGCGAAGGCTCGAGAGCAAGTTGCCTGTTTTACAAGTTCGCATTAGGGTCCCTTATTAGAATACAAATTTAAGTTTTCCGTCAAAGGGGCCACGACAAGAGGGCGAAGGTCCGAGAGCAAGTTGCGAAGCC
This sequence comes from Vesta saturnalis, assembly GCA_036346205.1. NCBI lineage: Eukaryota > Metazoa > Arthropoda > Insecta > Coleoptera > Lampyridae > Vesta > Vesta saturnalis. The sequence continues at coordinate 334,678 of JARFJB010002348.1, read as the reverse complement.
CTATACCTGTTTTATAAGTTAGCATTAGGGCCCCTTATTAGAATACAAACTCAAATTTCCCGCCAAGGGGTCACGACGATGGGCAAAGGCCCACGAACAAGTTCCGAAGACCTATACCAAAAGGGCCTTAATCGACAAAATGGCTGACAAGATGGTCGCTAAGATGGCCGACAAAATGGCCGATTACTCATACAACCAATCAGGTAAAAGGATGTGTGTGGCCTAGTCTAGACCACACCCTAGGGGCATTCAACACCCCCATCCAGAGGGTTGGGCCGCCAAAAAGGCTCTTAATACTGCCAAAAGGATCTTAGTCAGGGGCGCGTGTGAAATTCAAGTGTTTGTTCATGTTTTTTTAATATCTGAATAACCATTAATTTTATAGGAAATATTGTTTTAAGATAATATAATTTTTCTTTCTAAATTTGTAAATACAAAGCCAGATTAGCCTAAAAATTAACTGGTATCCTAAAACAAATTTATTATTACTAAAATTATTTCATTTCTTTTAATTTCCACTTTGTGGGTTACAACGTCATATGTTGTTCCACAAGAGAGATTTTTTCTTTGTTAGCTGTAATTAATGTTGGTTTTGCAAAACTTTGTTTCGTATATTGATGTAAAAATGGATAATAAAATTCATTACATAACATCAAATTAAAAGTTTATAATAAAACCCGGCACAAAAAATGCTACTTTTAAAACCTCTAAAAAGTAAAAAACCTTTCTTGAATCAGAGCTAAGAGCAGTATCGATCAAACCACTTTTAAAACAAAAAGAATAAATCAAAACCTCAAATAAAAAGTAAAAAAAAAATTCTTTCATCAACTATAAAATAGCGGATGATATTTGAACAGTTAAATATATTTTCTTGAATTATAGCTAAGAACACTCTCGATCCAATCACCTTTCAAACAAAAAAAAAAATCAAAATCGATTCCTCCGTTTGGGAGATACGATGCCACACGCAGATTCACACATAGACACGTTAAAATTATAACACCCCTCTTTCTTTATTGGATTAGTTACTTGTATCACTATGATCATTTTGCGAGGATGAGCAAAATGACGTGCCGACAGGTTAACCGAGCTCTTTTGAAGTTCGTGTTGCAGTTCACCACAAAACCCTACTACATTTTCTTCCAAATTATTTTCGGCTGTGACCGACAAATTGTTAAATTATATCTACAGTATTACCAGGGACGGATTTAAAATCTAAGTTTAACTTGTACCCAAGACTCATTTTAAAATAGCGCTGAACAATTGGCACAATTATTATTTCGTTCCTCTTTGGTGCATCCATACTTAGAGCAACAAAACTTAATTGAGCCAAATCTTTTCGTTGCGGCTTCAACGCAGTGGCCCTGGTCCATGGAAACTACCGGATCGGCCCATTTCGCTTTATGGTTACTATCAATGGTCTCCAAACTCGAGTAATTTAACACCGTGCAATTTTTTTCTTTGGGGTTACGTCAAATAATTGGTTTACATCAAAACATCCGCGATTTAAAACAATAATTTCGATGATTTATAACGAAATTGAAATGCAATTTTATGAAGCAGTAGTCAAAAATTTCAGAAAGAGAGTTTTAGCAAAGTAGATGTGTCCATATGCCCCACGTCATTTTTTATATCTGAATTGGAAAAGTTTGGTTAACAAATTTGTGACCTTTGTAAATGAGTTTTCAAAACAATGTTTTTTATATAATATATAATATATATATATATATATATATATATATATATATATAATTTGTAATGTTTGATTGATTAAATAATCGAATATGGGGATAGGAATCTATTCGTTATTGGGAAAATTAATTTAAATGTGTAAAATTATATGATTAATGATTAACTGTGCACCGAACTAGCTCAATCTCAATTTGGGGATAGGGATCATGTATTTAGTAGGAAATTAAATTTATTCTGGAGGGAATTATATGAATTACACTTTATAAAAATTATCACAAATGTATAAGAATGAGTCTGAATATAATTTACTTCCAACGCATGCGTTGTAACGTTATTGAATGAAGTTAACAATGTCAAAATTGTCAAATAATGGTTTGCAAATTTACTGTTTACGTTCAGAATTAAATTTAGAATATGAAAATAATTTAAAATTTTGTTTCCTTTACAGGTGTTTATACAAGTATTGTTTAAAATTCTACACCAATA